>JBDJHY010262037.1:0-19981 GCA_039654485.1 Withania somnifera
AAGGATGCAAGTAGAATAAATTTCTATCTCCAGCAACTCCCATCTAGTGGTTAATCAGGTAAAGGGAACCTATGAAACAAAAGAGTGCCAGTTGAAAAAGTACCTGGAGATAGTGAAGGAACTTCTTGAAAAGTTCACCTATTTCAAAATAGTCAAAGTCCCTCGAGGTGAAAACACTAGAGTAGATGCCCTCAACAAACTGGCATCCTTTGATTAAGGCAGAAAAACAATGAGTTATTAGTTGAACAACTCCACCACCTGAGTATCAACGAAGTTAGCATTTCGGTGGTGGACAAGGTAATTAATAATTGGATGACTCCTATCATAACATACCTCACTTCAGAAAGCTGGATTACTTTGCCTCAAGGTCCAAAAGTATATCTTGAGTGATGGAATACTTTACAATAGATCTTTTTTACAACCCCTTCTGAGGTGTGTGGGGCACACTCAAGCCAAGTATTTACTATGCGAGCTCTATTAAGGATCATGTAGCTACAACCAGGGGCCAAGAGGTTTGGAAAAAATGATCCTGAGATGGGGTTACTACTGGCCTACCATAGTGCATGAGACGCATGACTTCGTCCAGAAGTGTTCGAAGTGCCAATTCCATGCACTAATTACTAGGCAACCCTAGATGGACTTGATTTCGATGCAAGGTGCCTGGCCCTTCGCCTAATAGGGGATTGACATTGTAGGGCCTTTCCTTGAAGCCCCAGGAATGGTAAACTTCTTGGTATTAGTGATAGACTACTTAATCAAATGGGTAGAGGAAGAACCCTTAGCAATAATTAATGAGAAAAAGATCTTGAACTACATATGGAGAAACATTGTGTGCCGTATTGGAGTTCCTAGTAAAATAATCTCAAGAAATAGAAAGAAATTCACAAATTATCCATTCAAATCATGGTGTGAAGAGATGAAAACCACACAACACTTCACCTCCATCGCTCACCATCAAGAAAATGGTCAAGTCGAAGTAATGAATGGAATACTACTACAAGGTTTGAAAATAAGACTAGATAAAGCTAAAGAGGATTGGGTGGAGAACCTATCAAACGTCCTATGGGCATACAGGACAACCCCAAGAACACCTAATAGGGAATCCCCTTTCAGCCTAACATGTGGAACGAAAGTAATAATTCCAACTAAGATCGGAGTACCAAGCCCAAGGGCACTGCATTATGCCGAACACTCCAACAAAGAAGAGCTAAGGCTAAACCTCGACCAACTAGAGGAAAGAAGAGAAAATACGGCTATCTTAGAGGCAAGGTACAAACAAGCCATGGCCAAATACTATAATGACGGCGTAAAGAATACCCAATCCATTCAAGGCCAATATGCCCTGAGACAAAATAATGCCAACCGAGATGAAAAGATGGGTAAGGTAGAAGCGAATTAGGAAGGTCCTTATATAGTAGTTGAAGCCTCTAGAGTAGGGAGCTACAAACTAGCAAGACTAGGCGGTACAGGGTACCAAGGACTGGCATGTAAGTAATTTATGTAGGTTCTATTAATAAACATGTTGTTATTCATGTTCTTATCTCAATAAATACATCTTTATTATATTTTATGATTATTTCTTTATACTTATATGATCAAAGTATTATGGGGAAAAGTCCAGCCTACAAAAGGTCTTACCAGAAACAAGCATTATAAATCACCTCATTAAAATGAGAGCTCGATTCGGAAAGAGCACCACAATAATCATTAAATCAACCTCCTAAAAAATGAGATCTTTGTTCGATAAGAGTGCCGCAATCATCATTAAATCAACCACATCAAAGTAAGAGCTTGATTCAATAAGAGAACCGTAATCATTATTAAATTGATCTCGTCAGAACAAGAGCTCTGTTTAGTAAGAATGCCGCAATTATTAATAAATCGACCCCATTAAAGAGGGAGCTTAGTTCGGCAAGAACATCGTAGTCATCACGAAGTGAACCTGGTCTAACGAAGGGTCGAAAGATCTGAGCTAAATATGAATTAAATTACTGTATGTTTATATCATTTATGTGGTAATAGGAATACCAAAAAGAAGCAAAGGGAAAATGGCGAGCTATCCCATAGATGTTTCCAATTGAAGAGTCTTAAAAGATCACCAATAAAATAACAAAAGATAAACACACCTTGTGACCATAGTCAACAATATGTATAAGCAAGTGCCTATAAAATAGATTCAGAGTGGTCCCTGGGGTAATTCTCCGATGCTTATGTTAGTACTCAGTGATAAGAGAATCCTAATAATGTTTTTAGAGTAGTATATTGAGTGTACCTTTGCCTCTGAACTTCTTGGGCTTTTGTAGATGCTTTTGGTGACCAAGTTTTGTATTGTTAGGTATCTGGAGGGTTTTTCGAGATGGCATTAATTGCTGTATCTAATCATAGTAATTCTACCATAACTCAACCATTTATAAATGTTATCACAATCCATATATGATTCTTCCTCCATTAGGAGTCCTTTTCTAATTATTGTAGTACTTGTGCCCTTAATGGAAAATATCAATCATTTCTAGTTAATTCTATATGGAACAAGTAGTTGCCTCTAGATAAGGCCCCTATGTTTATCCCCATAAACAGTGAGCAGTGAATGAAAATTAGTAGAAAGTGAGGTAAGTTCGAGAAATTATTGTTTAAGTATTTGGAATGTTTACGAGTTACTTATTTTTTAGTTTTAAATCAGCTTGTTATTATCTTTAAGTACTATGATCAACAATTGTTTAGTTTTCCCATTTTAGGCTAGTTTATGGTCACTAATTTCTTGAAGATTTAGAGTTCATTTTAGCTAAAATTATGAAAATAAGAGTTCTTAGGCTTGAGGTAAAATCTATGTGATCCTCGACCCCCTTGAGTATTTCTCTAAATGAGCTTTCCTTGTACTCATTTAAGGGGGTATGGTAGGCTGGAGATTCCTGAGGTTCGAAAGGCACACCACTGGTCTTTTCCCCTTTATTGTTTATTCAATATATTCCTTTGATACTATATTTGTTAAATTGTGGTATGTTATGATTTGTTACAACAACAATGCCATTTACTTGTTCATTAGTTTTTCGTGTTTTGATATGTTTATTTTCTTCTATCATGTATCTGTCTCTGGTTTATATTGTAAAAATACTCTTATGCCTAGTGAGCTTGCTTAGCGTCCTTTAGTTTGACACCTGATAAGGTCTACTTGACTATGAATGTTTTTTCTACCTAACTGTCAGATATTTAGTCCCTTATTTGGTGTCTATATTGTATGATGGTGATTCTAATACTATATTTGGCCTTATCTAAGTCTTCAAGATCTTATTGATAAGTTATTGTTCTAGAAATGGTGTTGTATGGTTTGAGGCGTCAAAAAATGTTTTCTTCATATGTCCTTCTTGTCAAGGTCTTTTAATAATATAAAAATGTCTTTCTTCTTCTTATAAATGACAAGTAGGGCATCTTCGGTTGCCTATTGGGAGATAAGGGAAGGAAATTTCAAGCCATTTTTTCGTTTGTTTCAAGTTTTTTTTTCATAGAATCATCTCGACAACTCCAAATCCTACATTAATCTCTCTCAACCCACCCCATATTCTGATTTTTCGAAGTTGTCCGTATGTTATCTCTTATTTTCTAAATGACCCTCTTAAAGTCTTTTTTAGTTTAAAGAAGTTTTTTTAAAAAAATGAAGGGCTTAGACCTTATTTAACTAATTCCTCTTTTATCTAAAATGCACAAGTAACTATGTAAGTGCAAGTCAAGGAGAAGGGCAAGGAGAAGACATGTAAGATGGAACTTTCATCCTTATTTTCTAATACTAAGGACCAATATCTTGCAAGGATGCCTAAGGTGAGGAATGTGGATTGATATGGGGTTCAATCAACTTTGAATGATTCCAAGGGTGTATTTATATAAAGTGGTGGATAGAGGATATTTAAATGCCCTCTCCACGATTTTAAATGACTTAACAGGTTATACTCTCTTATTTGGATCCTAGTTTTGTTTTCTATTTCTGTAGTCTTAAAATTGACATGATGTTCTAAATAATTTCCTTGATAATGTTTTCATGTGTTTCTTTATGTTTTTTGATTAGCTGAGTTGTATAATCTAGGTCAGTTGATGGATAAATCATTTTAATGTCAACTGACAATTAAAACTTGAAGTGAGTTGTTAAACGGGCTTGTTAGACTATGTTTTCTGATTACATACTAAGGGATATGCTATATTGAAACCCTGATATGTCATACATGCTTTAAATACGTATTAAGTCTACATGGTACTTGCTCTTATCAACTAATGATTATTTTTATATGTTCTTTGTTTGCTTTCCTTTTAAATATTCCTAACTGGTTTTATGAACAAATGTTTGTTCATGATCACGCTTTCCCTCCCCATTAATGATTGCTTGAAATATCTAATTTACTTTCATCTGTAATTTTCCTTATTATGCTGCTACAATTGTAAAAGCATGTTATATTGGCTTTCTTCATTCATAAGGATGACAAGGTTTCTAGTTGACTATGTATGGAGTATTGGTAGCGTGATTTCTAGTCTACTTATTTGCCTATATGTTGACTGGTTTAGGATGATTTGGCATAAATTTTAGTGACACCAAGACCTAGATTGTATGTGAAGCTGATCATGTTATTTCTCTTTTCCTAGATATTTTTCCCTGTTATTTTGAACCTGACAGCATTCTTACCTTATATTTTCTTGGTTCCATGTAGTTAAATAATCTGGTCTCAAGTTTGTGTGTGGTCAGTTGCAATGGTATATTCGAGTTTGTCGTGTCACATGAGGTATGTTTTACTTATCGAAGTATTGAATGAAAACTAATTTTTTAGATGAATTAACCATGTATGCTAATCCATGTTCCATCCAAAAACCATCTTGCTCACCCATTGTTTTGTCCTATCAATTAAACAAGCATAACCTAATTTTAAGTTAACTAAGCATATCCGCACGTTTCATAACCTAACACCTGTGTGTGATCCCATTAATATGTATTGAGTAAACCTTTATAAGTTTGATAGAATATATAGTTGTGCATGGGACTGTAATGTTCTTATTTGGTGAACTATATCTGAGTTTGCCTAAGAAATGTTAATCTTTGATACGAAAATAAGATAATAGGATAAGAGGCCTGCTTTATTACTTTAAATTATCTTATATATAGCTTATTCTAGGTGATGTCTTGATTTTAATAGGTTCATAATTAGTTACTCCACTATCTTTTAAAACTTGTCAGCTTATGTATTTATTGGCTATCTGCAATGTTATACATAATTTGAATTCTGAAGTTTCATATATGCTTTAATATGCATAAAGTTCTTTATGTTACTTGCCTACATGCCTTTCTTACTTAGCTAACCTGTTGCATGTTTATTTATCTCAGGCGATCAACTGAAATACGTAATTTCTTATGTATGATCACTAATATAACTCCTTTATATGATATGATAGTTTGATTGTCTGACCTACCTTAATTGAAGCAAAGAATTGAATGATACTGGGTCTGAATATTATGGTCATAATCTTCCTTATTCCGAGTTGTATTTATGTTGCTTGACTTATTTTTTCTTATTATTTTGATTGGTCTTGAGTTTCCAATGTAATAGTTCTCTCACGATTTGTCAACTAACTGGTTAGCGGAAGCTTGCCAATTCTTCCCAATTCTTGTAAAATTCGTTATGGATCCCTAATAGTTTTTATACTTATTTACATACATGTGTAATTAGCAAGATCAAATATCTTTTATACAAGCTAGAATATCCTATTGAAATTTCCATGCCATGCCGTCAATGCATGTTTTTGCTTTATGTCTTGCTATAATGTGATCATTAAATTGTTGGGTTTGGAATTTATGGTAGGCTAGAAAAATGTAAGATTTTATTGAAGAGAATTTTAGTTACTATAACACACTTCTTTTTTCACTCCCTTAATTGATCACTTCACACTATCATGATCCCTATTTATACTAGACAATGGAAGAATCTAGTACATGAACTTGAAGAGATGATAAATAATTACATGACTTTCAAAATGCCTTATTTATTCTAAAGTCTTGACTTCATAATTTCAAGGTTTGAATCCATTAATTTTCCATGTTCAAGATTGCTAATTAATTCATCATTTAACAGCCCCTCGTAATTTGCCATTTTGAGCTGGTTCTTGAACTTCTCAAATTTTTCTGCTCTTCCTGCCTTGGTCATTATGTCTTCCGGCTGATTGTGTGGATAAATTTCACAAAAATTTCTCCTTGGTTTACTAGCTCCTGAATGAAATGATGCCGAAGCTCGATGTGATTGGACCTTGCATGAAACACTGAATTTTTTGTCATTGAAATTGCAGACATAATATCAAAACGAATTGTAGTCAGCTCCGTCTTCTTAAAATTCAAGTCTTTCAAAATTCTTCATAGCCAAACCACTTCGCATTCTACATCGGTAGCTGCAATATATTCGGCCTTTGTAGAAGATAAGGCAACAAGTTTTTGTTTTCATGATCTCTATGAAATTACATTGGAACCAAGAAAAAAACCGTAGCAGGAAGTACTTTTTTCAATCATCAACAAATCCAGCCCAGTAACTGTCAGTATACCCAATAAGATCAAAGTTTTCTTCTTTTTTAAATTCAATGTCATGACTTTTGGTACATTTTAAGTACCTCAGAATTCTTTTAGCTGCTGCAAAATGAATTTTACTTGGTTAATTCATGAACTTGGACAAGAGACTAACCGAATAAGTGATATCTGACCTTGTGTGGAGGAAGAGCAGCGAGCCAATCAATTTCTAATAAAGAGTTCCATCAGCTTTTTAAGCATCATCGTGAACTTGAAACTTTTATTTAATTCCATTGGGGTCGAGATCGTCTTGCACTCGCTCACATGAAATTTCTTCGGAAGATCATCAATGTATTTTACTTGAGATAGGAAAATTCTTCATGGCCTTTGATTCACTTGAATTCCAAGAAAATTATCAATCCCAAGTCCGTCATTCCAAAATTCTTCATCATTTTCTTCTTAAATTCATCCACAATGAATTTATCAGTGCCGAAATACACAAGTCATCCACGTAAAGGCAAATGACAAGGAAGTTACCATTGCAATTTTTTTCATACAATGATGATTCACATTGGCTCTGATTGAAACCATCTTCAATGCAATAGCCATTGATTTTTCTATTCAAAGCTCGCGACGCTTGTTTTAGGCCGTATAGTGCTTTTCTCAAAGGGTAGACCTTCCCCTCATGGCCTTTGATTTTATATCCCTGGGGCTACTCAACAAAATCTTCTTCTTGGATTTTGCCATTTAGAAACGCCAATTTTACGTCAAGGTGGCAAACGGGCACTTCCAACTTAGCTGCAAAAGCAAGAACCGTGCAGATCGTCTTGATTTAGGCCATTGGTGCAAAAGTTTCAGTGAAGTCAACTCCAGGCTTTTGAGAATAACCTTTCGCTACGAGCTGAGCTTTGTATTTTTGGATTGCGCCATTTTCATTATATTTGATCTTGTAGATCCATTTCAGCCCAATGGTTTTCTTTCCTTCTGGCAAGTCGACTAGTCCCAAGTTTTATTTTTCTCGTTGGTGGAAAGCTCCTTTGTCCAGTACTCCTCTTTTAATGCTTCTTCAAAAGTTTGAGGTTCACTGGAAAATCGAACAAGTTCACTTGATTAATAAATTTCTTTAAGTGAATGTGTTCGCATCAGGGGAATTTCATATTTATTTCTTGCCTTGGAGAGGGAGATGAGTTTTGCTCGAGACTTTGATCCTCAGAGAACACTTGGGACGACAATGAATTATGATAAGAAATCTACTCCACTTGCTTTCCTTTCCAATCCCACATCGAATCTTCACCAAACACTACATCTCTCGACTTAGTTATTTTATTTGTTATCGGGTCCAATAGGCGATATCCTTTGGACTTATCACTGTAGCATATGCAGAGAAGCTTTTGGTCCTTCTCATAAAATTTCCACAATGTTGAGATATAATATGAGCATATACAATGCTACCAAGAACTCAAAAATGATTGACTCTTGGCTTTTGATCGTACCAAGCCTCATATGGTGTTTTATTTTGGACAGCTTTTGTTGGCGATCAATTCATAATGTAAGCGGCCGTGTAGATAACTTCTTCCCAATATAGATTCGAAATACCTTTGCCTCTTGGCATGCTTTTTGCCATCTCAATAATTGTTCGATATTTTATTTCTACGATACCATTTTGCTGCAGTGTCCGGCATACAGTCAGCTATGTTTAAATTCCATTTACTTTGCAATACTCGATGAAGGGATTGTAGAGAAATTCTCCTCCACAGTTAGTTCTCAAGGTTTTGATTAGAAAACAATTTTGTCTCTCGACAAATGCTTTGAATTGGAGGAATATGGTGAATGATTCCAATTTAGATTGAGAAAATTAGTCCACATCATCCGCGTATAATCGTCAATGAAGAGGCTGAAATACCTCTTGTTCCTAGGAGTGGAGTTTGCATTGGACCACATATGTCTGAATGCACAAGCTCTAGCGAAGCTTTGGCTCACCAAGAAGTTTTTGGAAATGATAGCTTGTGCCATTTCCCATATATGCACCCTTCACAGACTTGGCTCAATTTTTGAATATTAGAAAGCCCGATAACCATATTTTTTTCCTTCAGTAAGTGGAGTCCCCCTTTATTAAGATGACTGTATCGTAAATGCCACATATATGAGAGATCTTAATTTTCTGCTCTAAATACACAACACTCGTTGAGTGGTATCATGAGAGGAAATATTTTACTTTCCATTTCAATATTCGCGATGGCTATATTTTTCTTTTTATCGAGTATTCGACACTTACCGTCATCAAAATAAACCGAGAAAACTTTCTGATGAGCTGGCCAACATTGAGAGGGTCGTGTCAAATATTAGGAACATAGAGCATGTTTGTGATGAGCTTTTGTCACCTCCTCCGGTCATGTGGTTGCTACACCCATTGTCCAAGTAACAGATACTTTTAGATTTTCCACCACTGCTTGAGTAGAACAAAAATTATTCGCTCGGTTGCTCTAAAAATTTTGCAACTTCTTTTTTCTTCGGCTTTTTTGAAACAACTCTTTTGAGAGTGGTTTGGAATTTTGCAACTTTTGCATTTAAAGAAACAATCTTTAGATTAGTGGTTCGTCTTTATGCAAATGACACAACTGGAAGAATACTCACTAGAATTTTGAGATAACATGCCTTTCCAATTTTATTCTTTTAGTTTTGCCGCCACTTGTCCTTTTCCTTCATTTGATTTGAACATGGCTTGTAGCTTGATGTTTGCTTGGATTTAAAAGCTTGTTCAGTTGATTGATTTACCAAACGGTTGATTCTTTGCTCATGTGCGAGAAGCGACCCAATCAACTCATACACGGTCATTTTGGATAGGTCCTCCGACTCCTCGATAGCTGCTGCTGCATGGTCGAACTTAGGCGGAAGACATCTTAGCACCTTCTCTACGACCCTTTTGTCTTGAATTATTTCTTTGCAACTTTTAATTTGATTCATGATCTTCGTGACTTGTGATGAGAAATCACGAACCGTCTCTTTGTCATCCATTTTGAGAATATCAAAATCTCTCCACTTTGTTTGGATCTTCAAAGCAATCGTTTTCCTTTTGTTCCGTGAAATTTTTTCTACAAAATTTCCCAAGCATCCTTGGATCTTTTAACACAAAAGATACTAGGAAATATGGATTTGCCAATGCCTTGTTGGATGTACTGCAGCGCCATAACATCTTTCTTTATCAACTCATTTTGAGCCTTGGTGGATTCGGCTTATTCAGATGGTTCTTCATCGTTAATTATATCTCTAAGATCCAAACAGATAAATAATGTATGCATTTGGCTACTCCAATTATCATAGTGCTCTCCTTCAAAGATTGGAACTTGACTTGGAGAGTATTGGAATAATGACACTGGTATAGAAGCCATTTTACGAGGATGATGTATTTTTTTTTTTACCTAAGCTCTGATACTAAATTTGTTGGGTTTGGAAGATATGGTATGCTAGAAAAATAGAAGATTTTATTGAAGAGATTTTTAGTTACTATAGCACACTTCTTTATTCACTCCCTTACTTGTTCACTTAACACTATCTTGACCCCTATTTATACTAGGCAATGGAAGAATTTAGTAAATCAATTGGAAAAGATGATAACTAATTACATCACTTTCAAAATGGCTTTTCTATTCTAAAGTTTTGACTTCATAATTCCAAGGTTTGAATCCATGAATTTTCCATGTTCAAGATTGCTAATTAATTCATTAGTTAACATAAATCCTTTTCTTAAAACATCTATCGTGTTTACTTGTTGTTCTCTTTTTATAAATTTTAATAAGTTTTCTAGCCCTCTTACTAGCTACATTTATGTGCCAGTTTTGGTCAAGCTTGATAGACGATTTAAATAATATCTTTCAACCCTTTTATAAGCATGTGATATTTTCTATATTGGCTTTACTTAGTCATGCCTGTCTTAGACTACTCCTACTTTTTTGTTGTTACATGTACGAACTTTCTTTCACTTATATGCATTACTGCTTCAGTTTTCTGTTTCCCTAGGATATTATTCGCATCAAAATTCCTAATCTTCCTTCTACAAACCCTGCAGGCTATGGAATTCCACATTAAATTGCAGCAAGTTTCTATCATTTCTTATGCGTTGAGTTCAAGTTTCCTTTATCAAACCTGTTACCTGCTTCCTTCATTTCTTATCTGCTAAATTTATGTTGCCTCTACTAAGCTTGTTGCCTACTTCCCTCATTTATTATGTACTATGTCTATGTTCTCTCTGTTAAACATATTCCCTGCTTCTCTTATTTTTCACGTACTTGTCATGCTTCCTCTTTAAAATCTGTTGCCTATTTTTTTCCCTAGTTAAATTAGGTGACATTAGGAGTGCCCCATCCCTTTCCATTAGTACTTTCTTGAATTAGTGATATAACATGTCTTCCCTGTTTTATTATTATGTACATTGGTATAATCTATTACAAATAGATTAGCATGTCAATTAAGTCAAAGTGATAATAAGGAAACCGTATTTTATATGTGTATTCTAACTGATCATATTTTATGTTATTAGGACTGTGGCTCTCTGAGCCCACATTCCCACCTATTGTATGATGTGTACAATGTGATCTAATTGTAATCTTCCATTTCTTTCTCTTAATAGACTATCACTAGAATCCTCTTTTTGTTGAAATTGAAAGACTAAATGACTATGCTTATTTAGTTTCAATTATACATGTGTTTCTAATATATATAATGCATATATAAACCAGATAATTTGGGACATAATTGAAAGATTAATTACCATGTTATTTACTTGTCTGAATATGAAACATATTTTGCAGTCAATTTGTGGAGTTGGGCTTAATTGTAACTTAGCATGTTAGCAGGCCCATCATTTCCATTTTAATTTTAATTTTGGGCCTTCTTTTAAGACTCCTTATCCTAGTTTCCTGTATAATTAACAGGCCCAACTTTTAGGGCCATCTAGTATCTTGTTTTGCTATCCCTGAGTTGTTTTATATTTAGATCTGGCCCAACATCAAATTGTTGTATTTTAGTATGATTTTATTTGTTTGATATTGTTTTTACTTATATTATTTCTTATTGTAGATTCTTAATTCTTTTCTTCTTTGCATGCATAACCTTTGGGCCCCGGATCCTCTTGCTTGGCCTATTGGGCCGTAATCCACAATTCAAGGGAGTGGGTTTGGTAATCATGGAGAAGTTCATCCTTTTTCCCTTTTATCTAGTTTCATTCCATATATTATTTCTATTAATGATTCTATAGAATAAAGGTGTATGCTTGCGTATGACGAATCATTCTGTCAATATTTTATCCAACAATAGAACAAATTTCGGTCATCATTTCTTTCTTCTCTAAAAAAATGAATGTCAAGTAAATATAACTTAGGAAAATACTAGGATATCAAATCAGTTTTTATTTTTTTTATAAACAATTAAGTCACATTATATTGTTCAAGTTATTTCAAATGATAAATTCATGAAAAGTGGAACGTATTTCGCAGCAAGCAGATGCAAGTGTTCCCCCATTCGATCTCTATTTAAAAAAATAAGTCAATGACTTATAAAGGAAATTATTTCCAAAACGTAGGTTTTGCTAAAGTAATATAACATTGGTTACAAAAATACAACAGAATTTTTTAAACAACACAAGGCATAACAAAACTAGGGATTATCTGGATGTTCCTTGAAAACCATCCTCAAGATATTAAGGAATCATGACTCAAAATTTTCTTAAATCTCAAATTTTATACTGGTTTCAAGTTTGAGATTAATAAATAAAAGTTTTATTCATATGTTTAAAAAATTAAATGGAAACTGTTATTTAAAAGAGTATGTCAGATTTTCATCAAGTTTTGAGATAATTTTTACACGTAGCCATTTTCCAAATGAAGCTTTTCAAAAGATAACCATCGGTTCAAGGAAGATTTTTTAAAAGTGACGGTTAAATTAGGATAAAGTGAAAAAACACTGATAAAATTTATAACACCATCCATCTTAGTGTGCCTATGGTCACTTACGTCATGTTGTATGGGATAAGATATGGTTCTTCAATCCAGTACTATACTCTTGCTCCGATTATCATATTTCACTTATCGAGCACTAAGAGATTATCAGAAAGGAAAAATATTTTTCCAGGGATTTAATTTTCTATAATAATGGATAGTAAAATTCTTTTTCATAAAGGATACTCTTTGGGGAATGGATCATACAATGTGTTTCAACTACTTATCTTCCTTTGCCACCCAACTAGGTGTTAACAAGTATAAAGCCAATAATAATCTAGATTTTTTTGCTCAACCAACTATGACATTTAAGGGATGGAAAAATATAGTGGTATCTTCAAGAGTTATTGGCTACAATTCACATTATTCAAGAGTGAGAACTACTCTTTCTGATATTTGAAGGTATTAGAGGTATCTGACCATACATACCTCTCCGTGTGCTCAAGTAGTTTAGTGTCATGTAGAGTATCTTTCTAGTTGTAGATATGATTGAGTTGTTGACGGAAATGATAAAGGTGAGGTAACCCACAAATGGTTTATCATTCAAATGGAAGAAGGAAAGGGTCGAAAAAGAATATGTGCAAAATCAATTACAATACAAAATCTGTATTCTTTACGGAGGATGGTTGAAAAAGGCTTTGATTGGTATTTCGAAATAAGGACTCATCGTGCCATGGGTTCAAGAGAAACTCTAAAAATAAAAAAACATTCATGAATGATAGCATACATAGGACAATTTAACCATCCAGAGATTAGAAAAGAAACTAAGCGGTGTATAGGATGAGTTTAAAGATATTAGAGAGTGTTTTATTAAGCTAAATGACCGCATGGAAATGAATGTATTTGTCATAAACTCCTTGCCAAATAACTATCAAGCTTGGGTAGAAGGCAAGAAGTGGACAAAGATAAAAGGGAAAAGTATGACGAGGGTGGCCATAGTGATCAAAGTTGATTTATCCACTGTGTTGGAACTTCATAAATATGCTCCTATATGGGTTTGTACATTTACACTTTACAACTGCATAGGAATGTTCAAATTTCTCTCCTATATGATCCTTGCTTATTTCTTCACACTTTAGTAACTAATTGGGCTAGTCTTAAGGGAGAAACAATCCTTCCAACTAGAGCCAACCAGGGAATAACAGAATCACTCTGACCATACATCACTGGGAATGTGATAGATTTCAAATAATTGTGTTGTGTTATGAAATCTTCTAAGTTCTAACATCGATGAAGATGCTACATACGGATTGGGCTGAAGGTTGCCTATAAATTTAAAAGGACGCCCATAAGAAGTATGCCTACCACACATTTCAAAGAGGATACTTTATTAATGAATATGCGGAGTTGATGATTCATTTAATAGGATTGTTTAAAAATGGTCGATATAATAATTTGTGGGGTCATAGCATTATGTTGAAGTTTGAGAAACTCACCCTAGTATACATATCAAAAGGATGCAGTTATTCGTGGATACTGCTTCACAACCTTTTGAGAAAATTACTTAAGTATTTATTTTATATACATTAGCGTTAGGATCATTAAGTCTACTGAGACACAAGAAGGAACGACGACATCATCATGGTCTGAAGGAAAAGAAATATATGCTTTTCATGAAGGATCACCAGACATGGCATTGAAAACTTACTCATATTGCACTTTTATGGTGAAGCTGATAAATGAAGGAAGGATAAAATTTGAATTCCCTATGGATTAACCATAAAGGGGTACAACAAGAAAAGATAGAGTCTACTTTTATTTTGAAATCTTTAAACATAGAGATTGTCCTGTTCTTTTCTTTTTAATAATAATGTAATTCTTAAAACTAATTAAAATGATTTAATATCAATTTTGTTCTCTCATACTATATAGGACCTAAATTCCTCTCAAATGATACATAGGTAGTCTTATGGTCCAACCCCTATCGCAAAAACTTTCTCTTTTTTCTTTTCCTACTAAAAACGTGAGGAAATTACCGCTCACTCAATCTAAGGTCACCCAGAATACCAAAAAATTGAGCCACTGATTATGATAATAATCTTCGTGTGCTTAATATAATTAACATCTCTATATTTAAGTATCATGAACAAATTCCAACAATATTACCTTTTGCATTCTTTTTATGTAAAAGTTATACTTGAAGATAGTTTGTGTTAAAATTTGTACATCATCATTACTTCAATAGATGAAAATCACACTACAGCTACCCTCCATAACAAAATTCATCAATCGCTGCCACAACTAACATCCCACTTACTGGTCTATAGGGGTCTTTACTTAGAGTCACTCCCCAAAATGCTGAAAATATATACTCCAAGAACTATTGCACATTGGGGCATCATAAAAAGTCAGAACCATTTCAACTCAACAAAGCAACAGGGAAAGTAATACATGGCAATATTGTCAATTAAAATCCCCTACCTACCTAGAAAAACAACCCACTAGCTAGTGTTAAGTAAAAAAAAAATCATTTCAAGTTTAACCCATACGAACACACACTAAAAAACATCACACCTGCTTCCCAAGAAAAACTCAAAATACCTAAAATCAAAAAACCCAAACACCACTCCAAAGTGCCTTTCACGTCGCTACAGTCCCTGAACCACATCCCATTCATCAAAACCCCGAGGATAACAAGGATAAAGAGCATATAATCCTGGAGGACCAACAACATATAGATATGTTACTAATAAAGGAAGAAATATCCAAAATCAAAGAGGCAAGAAGCGCACCCAAGGATGTTAGTCTTGGCTCATCAATTTTTTCTAATAAATCAGAAGTCAGGTTTTCATTCAAATTGTTAATGGTTGATCTTTGAGACAAGCTATTTTATTATTAATACGAGATATCGTTTTCTCCCTACCACAAAGATAGGAAATTAACCTCAAGAACCATTGCAGCGTCCCAATTTTTCTCTACTAAAAATATTTGGGTAATAAAGGGGGAACCTTTTTCCATAATAAGATTTTCAAGTATGGAAGCCTCTATGCTCAATAGAATAAGAAAGGTCAAACAAATAGTCATTTTCTACTTTTTAAGGCAAATAGAGAGTACAATGATCTCTGTATTCACCAAGGCTTGGATTTCCTAAGGGAATTAAAATACCTAATTTCTAAATATTCAATGAAATGGGGAACCCCACAAGCCACCTGGGAAGTTAATGTGATAAAATTGGACAGTCTGGAATGAATGAGACCTTATTGATGAGATTATTCAATAAAAGACTAAATGGTGAAGCATTGTAGTAGTTCACTATTTAAGATCTAAATTTGTTTTTATGATGGATTTCACTAAACAAACACTCTGTGGAAAGATTTGCTTATAACATTGAAGTAGTTCCTAATAGGTATTCTTTAGATTGTATCCAACCAAATTCCATGGAGCATTTATAATACTATGCCTGTTATTACAGAAAAGAAGCAATGAGAGTTCGACCTTCTATGACCGAGGAAGAAATCTTGAAAATTTTCATGCGAGCCCATCATCCAAAATACAATGATGAGATGTTATCAGACGTTTGATCTAAATTTACAGTTCTGGTAAAAATTGGTAAGGAAATAGAGGAAGGTCTTATAAAAGAGACAAGATTATTAAGACCTTGTTATCCAATGGATTCTTGAAAAATAAAAGAGAAGATGTGGAAAGTACCTCATGTATAATTAACTCCAAGCTCAGGAGATCTCTGGGTCCTGCCATAGAAAAAAGATGCAACAACACCATCTTATACCACAATCTGCTAAATTTTGCAACCAATAGTATATGCCCAAAAAATCCACTATATATCCCACAAAACTATTTCAATGTTAAAGATAACCCAACTTCTCCATAACCAAGTGTCGGCCTACTACAAAAATCTTTCACCAAATACTAAACTACCACAAATTTCCAATCCTACCTTAAGGATCTAGGAAATCCAAACTACCAATAGTAGCCTCTACCTAACAAAAATAACAATAACGTTGCAAGCCCAAATATTGAAATAGAACCACCACGAAACTTAACCACATTGGATAAAAGCAAGAACCAGTTACTTGAAAGATTAAAAGAAGTGGGACAAAAATAACTCTTCTCGAAAAAATGTATAAACACCGATACTTATTTCTACTAAGAAAAACATAATTTTACATACTATTCTAGTGGCGTAGGACATGATATAAAATACTTCCTTAATTTAAAGCACAAGATAAAATATTTTATAGGATTTGTGAAGTATTATTAAAGGTGAGGCAGCGGATTTTTTGATATGAATGTAACCTAAATAATACTTCACTGTAAAATATTTGGAAAAGACCCCCTAACATATAAGTCAATGTTCGCCTCCTAATGTGTTCTCAATATCATATGTAGGCTTTGCGCAAAGTGTTGGATAAGACATGTGTGTCCACCAAAATCAACATCGAGGATTTAGCAACCATGTTTAGCGAGGTAGTGTAGAGCCACAAAACATGTTATAGTGAAGATGAGTTGCCATTTGATGGGGTAATGCATAACAAGTACCAACATGTCACTATGAATAAAGAGATTAGATAATAACTTGGGTGCTCATTCATGATGGTTCTAGTCTAAACATTTGTCTATTGTCTACTCGTACTCAATTAAATTATGACATCAAAAAATAAAATAATATAATATGAATGTCCCAACATTTGATGGTGACCAGAGAGACAATATGGGTAAAGTCTTTCTAATAATTCAGAGGTGGCTTGCTTAGTTTCAGTATGAGTTTTAAGTGATGGACCTTGTCCCATTTATAACTTATTTTTCTGAATGCCACGGGTTCATAGTACTAGAGTGGTATTCTCCACCTTACATCAATTTATGATGTTTGTATGAAGGATAAGGAAGTAAATATTCAAGGATAAAGGAGACGCCTCAACAATAACCAAGGAATAGGGACTACAATAAAAGACATCCCCTGAAGAATAAAATTGTACGGTATAGAGATAGTAAATGCCACAAGTGAATATGTGAACACATCCATAACCATTCCTTCGATATATATGATGATATAGGTTGATATGTTGAGAAGTTTTTTGGAGTTAGGTCTAGGGATTTGGAGGACCATGGATAGGACTATCAAGACAATTCCTATTCCTAAGCAACACTTTACGTACATCCTAGGATAGCAACAAAAATAACTAGATAAAAAGGAATTTGACAAGTTGAATAACAGTCGAGGTTTTACAAACATATTTCACCATTGTACCATTCATTTTCCATTTGCATATTGACTGCACAGATGGTATGAAGGGGGAATTGGGGTCCTTTCTGAAGAATGCAGTATGATATTAGATGAAGTCCATACCACAATAAGGATTCTCAAAGCAAGGTAGGAGAGTAGCTCCAGAATTAGAATGATATCCCGCTTAAAACATTATTGGCTTCGTGGTAGATATAATTTTTTAAAGTTTACCAACATCAGTGATTGATGAAGAGGATGGTGATTCTCACCCTTTATATTCCTTCTTTTAATTTTATCTTCCAAAATTCATGGACCTATACGTGTATGCATCCTATCCACCTTTTGTAGCCATTTTTTAATTTTAGTGAAAACCCTCCCATTCTATGAAAAAAACTTTTTTTGTTATATTCTATGAGTTTCTTTATCATCTAATTTTTAATTTGTTTTTCTAGTAAATAAATATTATTACCATCCATTTTTATGTGATGCAAAGTTCCTAACAAAAGGAATGAGATTAAGGAATAATATCTCAAGAAATACTATAAATAGTCCATGGTCCCCGATCAATTAATCTAGGATCAAGAAAAATTTGAGAATTAGAAAAAGTTGAATACTGAAGAAATTTAATTGGTCAATGTAGAAAATGATAAAAAGGTCAAAGAAACCTTGACCAATATACAAATGATAGAATAAGATAAAAGATAGCTCATGCTCTTATTGGGTAGTACATCAACATATTCGCTTGGTCGTATGATGATATTCCAGGATTAAGTAGAAACATAGTCTCTCATAAGCTATCGATCGACTACAACTTCACCCTTATAAAACAAATGACTCGTAACTTTATACCTAATTAAAGTCTTAGGATCCAGATGGAAGTCATCAATTAGATTAGGCCAGAGTAGTGGAGGTTATGCAATGTCCTACTTGGTTAGCTAACATCGTTCCTGAAACAAAGAAGGATGCAAAAATTCACCTTTTTGTTGATTAAAGTGACCTAAATAAAGCCAGTCACAAAGAAACTTTTCTATTTTCCAATATCCACATCTTTATTGACAATCTCAATAAGCACAAGATGCATTTATTTTTGGATTAGTTCACTGGATACCATTAGATACTAAACGATAAACGAATGAATAAAAACAATTTTACCACAACACTGGGAGTCTATCAATACAGGTTAATTCCATTTGGACTAAGCAATGTTGGTGCTACTTAATAAGGGTCATGACTACTATCTTTCACAATATGATGCATAAAGAAATTAAGGTGTACGTCGACGATGTTATATAAAGTACCCTAAAAATCTTGATCATTTGCATCACCTGAAGAAATTTTCTGATAGACTCCGTAAATACAACTTGATATCTAATTCATCTAAAATAGTTTTCAGGGTACCTGTCAAAAAGATGTTAGGTTTTATAGTTAGCAGAAAGGGTATGGAGTTGGACCCTTAAAAAATCAAGGCAATTCTTGAGAATCTACCAATCAAAACCAAGAATGGATTCATGAGTTTCTTGGGAAGATAAAATTACATTAATATCACTATAGCTCAATTGGCATTGATTTGTGAACCTATCTTAGAGTTATTAAAAATGGATACTATGACATGTTGGACCTAAGAATGCTACAAAGTTTTCAACACCATCAAAGAGTACTTTTTCACTCCTCTAATCCCTATTTCTCCAAAGGAAGGAAGCTCATCACTACTACACGTATCTATGTTCAGTAACTCAGTTGGGTAGGTCCTTTATCATAATGGTGAGACAAGAAAAAAGGAACAATCCATTTATTACATAATCAATAAGTTTACCCAGTGTAATATCTGTTACACTATATATACAAACATGTTATTCTCTAAATTGTCTTTCTCAATAATTAAGACATTACCTATCCTCCTATAAAACATATTTCATTTCTAGAATGGATCCATTCAGATATATCTTCAAGAAAGCAATGCCCAAAGGGAACTTATATTGACCCTCTAGGGCCATTATCGTGTATTTGTGCAACTTCAGAATCTAGAGACTTCTGTTAGCTACTTGAGGTCATCTATAACTTGATGAGACTTGTAGTTCAGTTCCCATATAGTTCTATTTCTCATTTTCTTGGTTTCCCTCTTTTTAAATTTTAGCATTAGAATAGTGGAACTTGCGAGTGATTTATTCATAAACGATCTTCGAATCAAATATTAATAGTTCAAATAGCTTCGAAATGTAAAATTCGGTTAAGTTAATCCATTGGTCTAGGTCCTAGGGTTTTTTATTGAGTTTTGAGCTT
>JBDJHY010262038.1:0-10486 GCA_039654485.1 Withania somnifera
ACCGATTGCGAGCCATACACACCAGACGGAGCATTTCTCAAAGTTCACATCTTGGTAAAGTTTTCATTGACTTATCATGTAGGACCCATAATAGTAGTCTATGCTATAAAGAAGAGGCAACAAATATTTGTTGAATAATGATAGTGACCTTATCTACCGAATAAGGTATAGGACCCATGAGCGCTATGACCTCCATGATGTCATTGTTGGCTAATGTAGAAAATTTATTATTGACAGAAGTAGAGGGAGGTGGGGCTCCGTAGAACTCTTAATCTTAAAGTTTAAGAAAGACATACCTGTGACAGTGGTGGGCCTTGAAAAAGCCTTTTCACCTTGCCTATTCTTGTCTTGTCAACAAGATAGCCATTCTGTTTGGGATTTTCCCTAAGGATAGGAAACAATTTTCCAGTCGCTTGATACAAAGTTGGTAGGAGGTGACTCCACCTTTGCTCGATGGAGATCCCAATGACTTCAAATTTCTTTTGGTGGGTGTTGTCAGAGATAGAGTATTATGTGGTCAAAGTTGGGTAGAGTGCCCTAGATGCCCACAACTGATACAATGTCGATTGAACCCCTAAGAGAGAATTGATTGTTTATGCATCCCGATGTAGATATGATATTATAGTGGATTTTTTAGCAGCACCCTGAACGCATAAAATAGCATATTACGTTATGTCTGGCGCACTAAATTCCATTGTGTGCAGGTCCGAAAAAGAATTCGACTATAAAAGTTTATTGTATGCAGTCATACATTGCATTTCTGTCAAAAGTTATTTTAAGGCTCGAACATGTAATTTCCTAGTCATATGACATCAATTTTAATGGTTACCAATTATTCTCCCAATAATTTGCAAAATCTCCACATCATGTATCTACTAACGTTAAGGTACCAATTTTTCTTCCAAAATTTTGCAAGATCTCCATGTCATAAAACTTGGTCGACAATTTAGGAATCCTAAGCTACCGAATAAGTCAAATGAGCTTGTGAGGCAACAAACTTAGGCTCCCACTTCTGCACAGATAAGAAACAGTTTAACACAAACCAAAGAAGAGTAAGGTCCTTTGTCGGACGCCACATTGACATCAATTTGGACTTAAGTAATTGATGATCCAACTTCCTACCTATCACTTTTACAATCAAAGAACTCTTCCATTGTGAGTAAATACGATATTCATTCGTAGAAGAGAGTAGGAAAAAATTATTGCCATCAGAAATGAGAGTAATCTCATCAGCCAAATCAATTTAGGGGAGGGTAACTATACATTGCAGTGGCACAAGTGGGCTCTTTCCTATTAGCTTTTAGAGGAAAGAGCATTCATAAACTCTCAGCTCGTCAGACTAATTCTTTCAATCTATTGTGGCTCGTCATCTCCATCTAGTTGCATGTGATAACTCATTAACTAGCTATCTTCTGAGTTTTGTATATACAGGAGAGGCATGTGAAGGTTGAGTGGTCATAATTATGGACAAGAATGGGTTTAGGTGCTGCGGAGAGAAGTGAGAGGATTTTCTCTTTCTATGTTTCCCCACAATTTTAACGTTGAAGTTAGAAGGACGCTTACCATATAATTAATTGTCCTTTATCTTATTTTCCATTTTGATATGTTATATATATAAAATTACGTAAATAGTACTATAGAATATAATAACAAACAACTTTGAATATTTAAAAGACATGACATGCCGGCTTCATTTTATTTTTAAAATTTCTTTCACCGTCTTAATATATTTATCTTATTTTTCTTTTTTATCTGATTTTTATTGGACAATTGCATAAATAGCATTATTTATCATAATAATAAAAGTTTCAAATACTTAAAAAGACATATAAAATTAATTGGCTCTCGATATTTACCACATATATTGAGATAAAATAAGTAATATATTTAATTTTAAAATGAAGTGAAATTTTCTATCACTCAAAAAAACTAAAATTTGTTTTACTCTGAAAATTTTATCAATGAGCGAGAGTAATATATATTATTTTTTAAATTACATAAAAGTATTATAAATCACAATAGTTGGTAACTTAAAATATCTATAAACTACATAAAAAATTATTTAACTCTCTAAATATATCTGTATCACAAATCTTGAGACAATAAAAGTAGGATATATTAGGCCAATGCTAGCACAAGCTCCCGTATCATTATAAAAAATTAAAGGAATAAATAAATATTAGCCCCGTGCACAACATGACCTTTTTCTACTAATATACAGATAAAACCTTAAAGTTTCAAATTATGTTAAATTTGTATATGTCTGTCCAAAAATTAATGGGTATTCCAAAGCTTACATCCTATCGTTACATGTATTTATTATGCTCATTGGACTATAGAGAACCCCACCCTATCACCCTTAATCTTTCTTAACTGTTCTCATAGACGAACCCAAAAATAGCTTTAGCAGCTCCAATTTCTACCACTAGACCAATACTAATTTGTTAGTTGGGTCTCAATAAATATACATTTTTATATAAACAATGAATTCTTTCTTTATGTTAGTGTGGGTACTTTCGCCATCCCGATATCATTTTCATAAACAAACCCAAAAATGAGGATAATTTTAAAATCAAAGACAACGGTCCTGACTTTATATGTTCAAGCAGTGGATCATTTTACATCTAGATTGCTCCTATGTTACTGTTTTTGAAGTTCTCTTGTGATCCAAAACTTCTCTGCCTCCTCTTTCTTTCACGATCCAAAAGTTCAACCTAGATGACACATTTCCTATTCCACCTAGACAGATAAGCCTAAATACCATTACAAGGATAAATGCAAAAAATATGAATCAGCAAGAAGAAGAGAAGGTAAAATACAGTTGGTACGGATACTATTAGAATGGTTTAGAAATTCTTTGAAGGCGACACTCTCTATAAATCTATTAATCATACTCAACTTGTGTTCATACTTAAAAATGGAAATGTGCAAACATTCTCATATATGAGGCGAATAAACTTAAGCAATTTTGTGAACAAGATCCTTTCTCGAATTATATATGAAAGATTGGAAGATGTATTGCATAATCTCATCTCTTCTAATTAATTTGGTTTTGTCAAAGGAAGAAGCATCATTGAAAATGTTCTTCTTTCTTAGGAGTTCGTTACATATATTGGCAAAAGGGAAAAATAATCAGTTGTTGTCATAAACCCTTACATGGATAAGGTCTATGATAGGGTTTTATGATTTTTCTTAATGGGAGTTCTTAGGAGAATGGGTTTTTTAGAAATTTTTGTAGACATAATTTGGAGTCTAATTTCTAATATTTATTATTTAGTTTTTCTTAATGGTCAGCTCGTGGCTTTTTCCAATCAACCAGAGGAGTGAAACAAGGAGACCCCCTCTCTCCTGCTCTTTTTATATTGTCTGCTAAGGTACTCACTAGGTCCTTAAACTCTTTATTTAAGGATGGACAACTTGTGGAGCATGGATGCCAAAGTGGAGCCCTAATCTGGATCATCTAGTCTATGCTGATGATACAATCATCTTCGCTTATACAAGTGGATAGCTTTTGAAAAGTGATCATGTTCACTCTCCAAGAGTACGAAAAACTGTCAGGATTTAAGAAGAAGAGTGTCTATTATCTACATCAGAATAAAGCTGACATAACTTCGTCACAAGTACAACAAGCAAATGAAATGAATAAAACATCTTTTCCCATAAAGTATTTAGGGTGTCCCATAACCCACACAAGGAAGAGGAAGAACACTGTTCAGATCTACTTGACATAGTCAAAAACAAGTTATAGGCTTTGAAAGAAAGCATAATGTCCTATAGAGGACTAGAGGTGCTTATTTTCTGTATTCTACAGAGTGTTCCTCTATATTTTTTATTTGTCATTTTCCCACCAAAATATGTTATAAAAAAGTTGCAAAGTATCTTTGCAAAGTTTTCTTGGAGCAAAAACAGGAAGAAGAAAACATTGGTTAACATGAGAAAAGATATGGCTTCCTAAACAGGAAGAAGGACTTGGTTTAAGATCTATCAATGGTGTATATAAATCTACGTATGCTAAATTTTGGTGGAAGTTTAGAAATACAACTCATTTTGGTATCATTGCTTGTTAAATAAATATTGCAAGAAACAAATCCCTACTCTAATACAAGGGAAGGTTGGTTCATAGGTATGGAAGTCACTGTTGCAAAATAGGAAAGAAGTTGAAAATTTTATTTAGTGGGAACCTAAGGGTGAAACCTTAAGCATTTGGTATGATAACTAGGCGAATTTAGGTTCCCTATACATACACTAGCCAGAGATATAAACTTATCCTGAATTGGACACCAAGGACTTCATTACTGATGAAGACTGAAAGTATGGAGAATTGCAAGCTGTGATTCTCGAGTATGTTATTGAGCATGAATAATAAACCATGGTGAACCAAGTCTAGCAATGGTAAATTCAGCATAAACATAAGTTGGGATCTTTTGAGGCAGAGAAATGAGATTAAAGAAGACTTTAAGCTACTTTGGAGTAAAGATCTTCTTTTTAAATTCTTTTTCCTTACGTGGAAAATATGGAAAGGAAAAGTGCCAGTAGCAGAGGCTATGTATAAATGGTATCCTAATAATTCTCAAGACTATAATTACTGCACAAATCCTGAAGAAGAGACTATCAAACACCTTTTTTTGAAAGGTGAAACCGCTACTACTACATGGAGATAGTTTTCTGATGCTACTCAATCTTTGAAAGATAGTATAAGAAAAAGGTGTAGTATTATAGAAATGGGCTAATGGGATAATGAAGAGTGTACAATAGGTTGTACCTATAATTATACTTTGGTTCATCAAGAAAAAAGGAATGTTATAGGCATTGGGGGAGTTATTCTATTGGCAAAGCTATATGGGAGATCATTAATGTTATTAGGAAGTTTTTCAGAACCAAGTTTCAATTTGACTGTGAGAATAGCAAGTGGCCTGAGATTGTTTCAACTCTTGATATGGTTAGACTCTCCTACTCATACAAAATTATTGGATGGATGCCTCCTCATATTAATATGGTGAATGGGAACAAAGAGGGGGCCTCTAGGGGTAACCCAGGACCTAGTTCAGTAGCTTTTTGTCTTAGAGCTTCAAAGTGAAATCTTTTGATTGCTACAGGTTTTAAAATCCAATATACTACTAACCTAGTAGCTAAGACAAGAGCTATGATGGAATGCCTAGAGTACTGCAGAGACCATAGGATCAATAAGATTATTTTAGAATTTGACTCTCTGGCCTTATTAAATCCCCGAGAGCCATTGATAGATACTATGGAGTGTTTCATTGGTAGTAAACTACATCACATATTGAGGAGACCAATTATATCAAGAGTACAACATTCCCTTAGGGAAGGAAATACTCTTGCTGACTATTTTTCTAACCTAGTGGTTGTTTTTATAGGTGATTTTTAATTCATAAACTTTTAAAAAGATATTCCCAGTGAGGGAAGAAAAATCCTTAACATAGATAAGAAGTGTACGCCTTATAGCACAAGATGTGCTACTAGTTAGTCACATTCCAACCATTTCAGTCAACTAACAAAACAAACTAAAGGTAGGTTAGTAGAATTAACATAAATTTCTAGCAAGTTTAAGCTACCAAATTGCTCAAAAGTCTGAAATCATTGCAGAAGGTTTGAGTATCAACACCAGGTGAGAGTTTGGGTGTTCATGTGATATCAAACCTAGACTTAGATGCATCTGGTAGTTCGAACTCTTGATCCTGTTGCTGATTTCCCAGTACCTACACTAGTTGTTCATATCAATTAGCTTTTGTAATATCTTTGTTATTTTTAGAAGATTTCGTTATAGGTTTGATGGTGGTATCAATCTCGTTCTGGAATGAAATAAAATGAAATCTAAAGGAATAACAAGATATTAGATGATAGAATACTTAGTTGAGATGAGATTGTCAAGAAGATGAATAAGAAGAACCCCTCTTGAGCTTGAGATGGAACTCCGACTTACCAACATAAAGAGAGAGCAGATGATAACAGATAATGGAGATGAAGACAACCATGGACCTAACATACCGGAGCTAAAACTAGAAAAACTTTCTCCAAATCAGGCAAATAAAGGGAGAGGAATTGAGATCGATGATGAAGATGAAAGAGGCTTCTAAAGTCTCTCAACATTCCATTTTAAGACTTTCCTCTTTTACATATTTTCTTTCTTTATTTGTTTTTTATTTTGGACCGGGTCACTTTTGAGACCCATTTGTAAATAGGAATTTAATCCTTTCTTTTAGTTAATAAAATGGGCTTCTAGCCCATCTTTAACTAAAAAAATCAACTAATAAACCACCTAAAATCTGAAATCATTGTGTTCAAGCCTCTAGAAATGGATAATACAAAATCAAAAAATACATGTCTCAAATGTCTCTAAAATCCTCAAGTAGAATTTAAGACATAACATAAAGGAGTCAATGGAATATATCAGATGATAGATCATCTACCTTAAATGCTCCGAGCACAAGATTTAGATTCTGATCAGTTAGGAATGCCAAATAGTGACGTGCTTTGAACCTATACAAGGTGTAGAAAAGTAAGGGTGAGTACCAAAGATATAACAGGTACTCAGCAAGTACCTCTAGCTAGTTCTAGAAAAAGTGGTGATGAGCACCAACTACACTGACCTACCACAAAACTCTCATAGCACCAAACCTGTGAATAGAAAATTACTCAGCAGAATAATAATATAACAATAATAATAATAACAGATATAGGGAGGAGGGGATATTAACGATAAAATATAATTAATTAACCAAGAGTCCAACAATAAGGATCTAAAGCCAACTAATGAAATGTCAAAATGGAGTCACATAAAATATCACCACAATTAAAGTATCAATGTCGCCTCATCCGGTATTTCAACAAATAAAAAACAAAATCAGTAGATCATTAAAATACAAATTATCTCAAGTGCCAAAAATACACTCCCAACCTGTCCAGGTGCCTTCACAAGTCAATTCCCAATTTGTAAAAAAAACCCCACATATCGAGCTACTCACTAATGAAAAGAGTCCTTTAGTACACCACTCAGTTCCCATCTCACAAGTCCACCCACGATAAGAAGGGTCATCTTGAATATCGAGAAATGGACTTGTAGGATACATTCTAAAAGGATTAAGTCTAGGTAGAAAGAACACTACTCAAGTCTAACTTTCATGTCAGTCCCTAACACACAAGTCCACCACGGTATGAAGGGTGCATCCCGGATACCGAAAAATGGACTTATAGGATAGATTTTGAAATGACTAGACCAACATTAGCAAATCAAATCATATCCAGTCAATAGTTATCTTATCTCCATCAATACCATAAAATCATCACTAGCTTATTCAGGTGCATGCCTCCCTTGTCGAGTTAACTTATAACTCATTGAAAAAACCTATTAGTTATGCCACTGACTCGTTAAATAGTCCTTTACACCCTTATCAGTTTCCAACACGCAAGTCCACGCGCGGTAAGAAGGGTACATCCTGAATACCAAGGAATGGACTCGTAGAATGGGTTCTCAAAGAATAGACCAAGGTAAAAGTGACCGCATAATCATAACCGTAACTATCAAATCATCACGAATCATAACCAATCCGTCTATCTCAACTCATCATCATATTACTCCCCTCATTTTATATATTATAATCACGAGGCTTTTATCATTTTAATTTTATGAGAATATAACCAACATCTCATCTCATTGGGATCATGTAACAAGTACAATAACTCATCAATACACACCTGCTGCTCATATGGCTAGCCAAGACTCATGAGGGACTCACAATGTCTATGTATCCGTTTGGAACTATTTTTTTTTAGACCATAATCTATATAATATTAAAAGTGTGAAGGTCCTTTGAAAAGTAATTTAAACTTTTTGTCCTTCATTAAAAGATTTTGCAATATACAAAATCGTCTTTTCCTATTTTCATCATTTAAAATTTTAATAGATATATAAGTATTAATATATATTACAACCCTAATATTATTATTTATTGTAGATGTTCCAAAAAAAATCTTCATAAAGTCCCCCTACGCACCCCTGAAAAAGTCAACTCCTAGAGTTTTACAAAATAAAACACGTTTTTTTCTTTGGTAAGTTTTATTTTTTGGAAAAAAAATTCCTTGTATAAATATAAAAGACATTTTTTTTAAAAAATCTAGAAGTCTATTAAGTTTTAAACAGATTTCGTTTAGCTTTATGAATCATTTAAAATTATTTTTTTTGTATGATAATTAAAATTGAAGTTTACAATAAATAAATTATCATGTATTTTTAATTGACAATTATTGATTGATTTTTTTTGTGTGTGTGGAATCTTGATATATCTTATGATTTAAAAGATAAATTTGCTTCTGATTTGAGGTGAGTCTTCTAAGATTTTTGTACGTTCTTGAAGTTTGCAGTAAATACGTTATTATGTATTCTTGATTGACAATTTCTAATTGAGATTTTTCTTTTGTTAAATCTCGATATACCTTATGATTGAAGAGACAAATTTGCTTGTGATTTGAGGTAAAGGTAAGTTTTCTAAACTTTTAGTATGTTCTTGATGTTTACAATCTTGATAGTATGATTGAAGAAACAAATTTGCTTGTTTGAGGTAAGTTTTTAAAATTTTAGTATGTTCTTGAATTTTACAAAAATAAATTATCTGTATTGATAAACAATTGTTAATTTAATTGAGAAGTTTTCTTTTGTGATTTTAGTATATTTTTAAAATTTAAAATAATATACTCTCATATATTCTTAATAGATAATTATTAATTGAGAAGTTTATTTTTTATTTATAAGGACTTATATTCAATTACTAATTTGAATTAACTTTTCTTACAGCATTGACCAGATTCTTTGGTTTGTTACATTCCATCACAAGAAACTGATTAGTCATTCAAATCTATTAAAATTTAATTATATGCAACTGTTTTAATTGTGAATAAACTTGAGATCCGCCATATCGCCATTACTTTTGATAATAGAATCGAATGAATATCTTTTCTTTAGGTACAAGTTATATCATTTAAATAGATATAAATTTATCTTAGCGTTTATTGCCACTTTCAAATAATTTTATTTTTTTATATATATGTTTATTTGATTCACAAGAGACACATTCAAAACATTGTACCCTATTAGCAAGAAAGAGTTCTTACTTTTCTTGTAATAAAATTATACAGAAAAAATTATATGCCATAAAGACACCTAATATCCTGACTAGAGGTCATAGCTATAGTTATTAATAATCAATATATGTATATATTTATATTATTATATTATATTGATAGTGTGAAGGTTTCTTAACAAAATAATTTTAAATTTTTGTCCTTCGTTAAAGACCCACAAATAGATCAAACGGGGGTTTTCACTTTTTCCCTGTTACTACTATTTTTTTTTATTATTTTTAGTATTTTCCAATTTAAAAATTTTAAAATATATGGTAAGATAAAAATATATTTTAAAAGTTAAGAAGTCCAAGAAAAAATTAGTAAGAGTATAATATATGGTATGAAGTATCAAGAGAATTAATAGTTAATGAATTCTAAAATGCACGATAAGAGAAAACTCAATACAAATTTTACCTTATAAAAATATCTCTAAGATTATTATATATATTTATTATTTTACATTTTTAAAGTATTTAATTTAAAATCTTAACAAACTAGGACCTATTTTTTTATTTTATACATTAAAGCAAAAAAAAATAATCTACTTGTTGATTCCACTATAGTGTGGTTTTTAATTATAATAAATAAAGTCATAAAAACTTTATCATTTAAATAGATATCATTTATTTTTTATCAACTTCTACATATTTCTTCAAAAACATAATTATTTTTGGCCAAAAAAAAAAAAAATTCGCAAGAGCCCTAAAAAAAACTGTCTTGTTATAGCAAAATAAATCCTACGTAGGAGTATTGGCTTGGAATAAATAAATAAATATGCCTTATATTTTGAAAAATAAACTGCCTTGTTTTAGCAAAATAAAAACAACACAGGAGTACTAATTTGGTAAAAAAGACAATTGTTTTTTGGAAAATAAAAAATTAATAAAACCGCCCTTATATTAAAAAATAAGATATTATTATTTGGAAAAATAAATATAGTAGGAGTCTTAACAGTATTGTCTAATTTTTTACAAGGTTTTTTTTCCTGGAAAGATGTTCATAAGTTATGACTCTTGATTAGCTCAATTATTTTATCTAAAAATAGGAGCTATTGGTTTATTAGAATTCCTTAAGTTGTTGAAATATTTTAGGAGTTCTTTCCCATATAATTTAGGAGAAATTTTATCTATAATTTTTTTAAAAAAAAAGACGTAAGAAGAAAAAAAGTCAATTGTAGTAAAAAAGAAAATATTATCATGCGTTGTTATTTTTGTAAAGAAAGAATATTGTCATGTATTGTCACATGTCCACCAACATGGTAATTAATGGCTAATGTAGTCATGTGTCCATTTAGTGCCTATAAATAGGTCACTTTCTTAATTTAATAAAGTGGTACAAGAATAGA
>JBDJHY010262048.1:0-10486 GCA_039654485.1 Withania somnifera
TTTATGCCTTAACTATATTTTCCAGTTCACTTCTTACTAGTCCATCTTAGAGGATCAGTCTATTTGTTCATGGGTTGACATATATAATTCAAGTGGATGTGCTTAGATATGACTATCAAGGGGCATTTTTTTGTAAAGGTAGTTGGGGTAGCAAAGGAGGTTTAGATGAATGAGAAAGAGGAGTTTTATTGTTCGAGGGGCAAGGCGACATGTTTTTCTGGACAGTTCTAAAGTCATCTCATCTATGGGTTTCATTCAATACGGGTGGATCATCCCATCGATAAAGTCTAGTTTAGGTCACCATCCAAATTTCTCAGGTATGGTAGTCTTGGTTCTTTCAACCAAGGACAAATTTCTCCTGGTTCTTAGCAAAGGAAGATATGTTATAATGGTTATTCGAGTTTATTTGGTTTATTATAGCAGCCTATGTCATTGAGGTCTTGTTGCACTTGTGGAGATCTGAGAAAAATACAAGAGGTCTTTCCTGCATAGGGGTAAGGGATCATTGAACCTATTTCTTAGTATCCAACTAGAGAATATGTGCCTCCGATTAGAGGTTGGGGTAGATCATAGCTTGGTAGAGGTGGTCAAGTATTTGGCAAAGGTGATCGTAGAGATATGGTTATAGTGGGTGATGGTAGAGGAGATGCTCCTTCCTATACTGACAAGGATCATTGTTATATATTTCTAGGAAGACCAGAGGCATAGGCCTCTGATGAAAAAATTACAGGTATTGTTTCAGTGTGTCACCAGCCTACTTTAGTATTATTTAATGCTGGATCTACTTATTTCTATGTGTCTACCTTTTTTCCTTTTTATTTGATTTAATGAGTGATTCCCTACCTATTCCTCTATGTGTTTCTATGCTTGTTGTTATTAGGGTAGGAAACATGGGTATACTTGACCATTTGTGATATGGTATATTTTTATGTCATTCTAGGTATGGATTGTCTTTCTCTGCATCATATTATCTTGGATTATTTTGCTAAGACTGTCACCTTAAAAATTCTTGGTGTTCCAAAGATTAAGTGAAACGGTTCTAGTAGGTCTTATCCTAGTAGAGTGATTTCCTTCCTTTGTGCCCATAGGTTGATTGATAGGGGTTGTCTCTCTTATTTGTCTTTCATCTGAGATACTAATGTTTATACCCCTCCATTAGATTTTGTACCGATTTTCTGTGATCTTCCTTCCGTGTTCTTTATAAATTTTCCAAGTGTTCCTCTTAATCGAGACATCAATTTTTCTATTGATCTGGATCCAGGTTTTAAGTCCATTTCTATTTCTTTGTATCGCATGGCTCCAGCTGAGTTAAAAGAATTCAAGAAGGAACTTAAGGATTTGCTAGATAAGATCTTCATTTGACTGAGTGTGTCACTATGGGGTGCTCCTATTTTATTTGTGAAGAAAAAGGATGGGTCGATGAGGATGTGCATAGTCTATAGGTAGTTGAACTAGGTTACTATTATGAATAAGTATCCCCTTCCTAGGATCAATGATATATTTAACTAGTTGTAGAGTTCCTCTATATTTTCTAAGATATACATGAGGTTGGGTTACCATTAGTTGTATATTAGGGCATTAGTCAGCCTAAGAGATCCTTTACGGCCCCTTATAGGCCCTACAAGTTTTTGGTGGTTTCATTTAGGTTGACTAATGCCCTTGTAGATTTTATGGAGTTGATCAATGGGGTATTTTAGCCTTATATGGGTTCCTCTATTATTGTCCTTATTGATGACATCTTGGGATACCCGGGAAGTAAGGCAGACCATGTTCAGCAATTGAGGATTGTACTCCCGTATTGGAGAGAGGAACAATTGTATGCTAAGTTTTCTAAGTGTGAGTTTTATCTTATCTCAATGACTTTCTTGGGACATGTGGTGTCCATGGAATGTATTATGGTCAATCTTTTAAAGATTGGCATAGTCAATGATTGGACAAGGCCTAAATCACATATACAGATTCAATTTTTTTTTGGATTGGCATGTTACTATCATAGATTCTTTTAGGGTTTTTCTTCTATTATATCTTTGTTTCCTTGGTTCACACAAAAGAATATTGTGTTTCAGTGGTCAGATAAGCATGAGGAGAGTTTCCAAAGGGTTAAGGCCTTATTGACTTCAGCCCCAGTCCTAACTTTTCATATTGAGTGTGAGCCATTCACCATATTTTGTGATGCTTGTAAAGTCGATTGGTGGTGGAGTACTGATGCAAAAGGTTATTGCAAATGCTTCTAGAAAATTTAAGAGATATGAGAATAATTACCCTACCTATGATCATGAGTTGGCATCCATCATATTTCGTGTTAATGTTATGGTGCCACTACTTTTATAGAGTTCATTAAGGTATTTATCAATCACAATGCTTTAGTACATCTTCACTCAAAAGGATCTAAACTTGAGGGAGCAACGATAGATTAAGTTTCTAAGGTATTATAACATGACTATTCTATAACACTCATGTAAAGCTAACATAATAGCTAATGCTTTGAGTAGGCAGTTATTTAGTATGGGTAGTCTTGATTCGATTTGAGCTAAAGGGAGACCATTAGCCAGGGAGAATTAGAGTTTGGCAAATAGTTTGGTTTGCTTGCAGAATTCAAACAGTGGTGGTATCCTTACTTTATTTAATTCTCATTCTTCCCTTTTGGATAAAATCAAGAAAAAGATATTTATGTATTGAGAAAAGAGGTAAAGGAGGCATTTCTTGACCCAAAGGATGCTTTGAGGCTTTGTAGCAGAATATGCATGCCTAAGGTAGGTGTGTTGACTAGCTTAATCATAAGATAAGCACACAGTGTGAGGTATTCCTCCATTCTAGAGTAGCAAAGATATACCATGATTTGAGCCAGCATTACTAATCGTGTGGAATAAAGAGAGACATAATAGAGTTTTTGTCTAGGTGCTTGAACTGGTAAAGAGTTTTGTTTAAGAATTAGAGGTCTAGCAGAGTGTCTCAAAGGATGCCCGTTACTTATTTATTGTGGGGTTACCTAGGACCCTGTGGATTCGACTCTATTTGTGTTATTTTGGATCATTTGACTAAATTTTCCCATTTTATTTCGGTCAAGGTTGACTTTACAATTGAATCTAGCAGAGATTTACCTGAGTCAGGTTTTTCGTTTGTATAGTTTCTATATATCTATTATTTTGGATCGAGGATCCTTGTTCACTTTACACTTCTAGAGGGAATTATAATATGTCTTAGTTACTTAGTTAGATATGAGTACAGATTCTCGTATTCGGATGACAGTTAGTTCAAACGGATGATTTTGGTGTGGGAGGATATGCTACTAGCCTGTGTTATTGATTTTAGAGATAATTTCAATAAAGTTTGGTTTTCATAATGGTTATCACTCCAGCATTCAGATGACGCCTTTTAAGGCATTATGTGATAGGAGATGTAGATCTCCCAATGGTTGATTTGATGCATTTAAGGTGAGATCCCTTGATATAGATCTCTTCATAATGCTATGGAGAAGGTTTGATTTATAAAGAGATGAATGTTGACATTCCAGAACAGACATAAGGTTCATGTAGATAGGCGGTTTCGAGCCTTAGAATTTATGAAAGGTGATCGTGTTATGACAAAAGGTGTTACCCAAGAAGGGTCTAATGAGGTTTGAAAAGAAGGGCAAGCTCAGCCTTAGTTGTATTAGCCAATTTGAGATTCTAAAACTAGTTGAGCAGGTGTCTTATGAGTTTTCTTTTCCACCTAGTTCATCAACGGTGCATCCTACATTTCCCCTTCCACGCTTCATAAGTATAGTCCTAATGATTCACATGTGATTCACTCTAAGTAGGTGAGTTTTGGTCTGTACTTGACCTATGAGAGAAGCTTGTGACTATCCTAGATAGGTAATTTAAGGAATTTGAGGGCTAAGGAAATTGCTTAGTAAAGGTTTAGTGGAAGCACTACGCAGTTTCAGAAGCTACATAGGAGATTAAGTCTGGTGTGCATTCCAGATATCCACAACTCATTTTAGGCTTCAAGTACTTCTTACTCCTTCATGATCAAAGACGACTATGGTTTTTAGTGTTGGATGATGTAATGACCATGAAGGTTATTTTTGTTATTTTTAATAAAAATTACCATTTTACCCTTCTCAATAGTTGTCCCGTCCCATATTTGTTTAGTTTACAGGGTTGATTTTGAAATCGGAGCAAAAATTTTGAAAATTTTAGAATTTCTTAGGTTTTGGAAGCTTTTAGATTGAAATAGTTGACTTTACTCAACATTTGGAGCTATGAGTTTTGGAAAGAAATTCTATTAGTTACATCAGCTACGAAATGTAGAAATTGGTCTAGGAGGACCTTCGCTCTTAGTACTAGGTTTTTTGTGTTGATTTTAGCTCATTTGATAATATAAATTAAGTTTTAATGCCACAGGTTGACTTTGGTCAACATTTGATGATCGAGTGCTCGTATTTAAATTTCATCGATTTTGTTAAATTTAGAAGGGTATTTTTGGTCTAATAGAATGTTTTAAATATTCTTCAGAAGCTCTAAGGGAAAATTTTTATTTTTGAGTAAAGTTACCATTTTTAGTAACCTTGATGGATGCTGGGTCAAGCAGACTTCAGATTTGTATTTTTCTTATTCTATTGAGTCTGGAACATCGAATTTAGTAGGGTATAATATATGGTTTATATGGATGGGATTCCAAAAAATCTCAAGGGTCCATTTAGAGATTTATTTTATTTTATTTTGATGTCTGTTACAGTTGCTGGTGAATGTCCAATTCCTTCTTCACGATCACGTGACTCCTTGTCGTAATCATGTGGAGGGAAGTTGGGCAGCATCACGATCGCGTGAATTGTCAGTTCAATCATGTTTCATTTCCCCTTTTACCATTGTGATCACATTAGGTGGGGTCACAATCACATAGATTTAAGACCAGACCCTTACGATCATGTGACCTAGCGTCACGATCCTGTAGAAGGCCTCAGACCAGTAAGGTCAGACTTAAAACGCTATTAACAATCTCATTCCCCATTTTTGAACTAGAGAGGTCACTTGGGATAGTTTTTGAGGTGAATCATTTTTGTAAGTTTCTAAACCACTCAGTCTTTGTCTACCCGTTAATTATTCCTCGATTTTAACATCAAATTCGGTTATTTCAAAGTATAAAAATTGAGAATTCAAAAAACCTTGATATTGTATTTTTGAGTTTTGAGGGGTGATAATTACTCCATTTTTTTAAAAGATTTCACATTTATTTTCCTTGAAACTTCAATTTCAATTAAAAAATATCAAAAATTCCCTTAAACCATTGGTTTGCACTTTTGGACCTGATTGTGAAAATATCAATATTGGTATCAAAGTTTACATTTTTTTATGCTTAGATTGTGAATATATATTACAAAATTGGAGGCTCGACACAAGTAAAAGGTACCAACTTGAGTGGTTTTATTCGTTCAAGGCAAGTAGAGGCTCTTGACTTTTTTCACGAAGTGTCTTTGGTATTTATGTATTGTTTAATTGAAATGGGTAGTAATGGGGACTATATATGGGTATCAGTGTCGGTGATGTTATGAGTATTCACCAGGATACTATAGTCAAGCATGTGGGTCTAAAATAAAGGTGATTGAATTGGAAGTATAAGCTTATGAGTTGAGATATCTATGTATCCATAAGATGCCTAGTTGTCATTATTATACTTGGTCATTTGCTTACTGGATTTCATGCCCCTGAGCGTCCTTGGTTGATTTGATATAAATTTATTTTTTTGTTGGTGCCTATGAGTGGTATTGTTGATGATTGAGCGATATTGCCTTTTCTTCAATGAATTGCTTATGATATGACCATTCATTAATGTATATTGATCGATGCCATGGAATATAATTTATGATACATATGATGACATGAGTTGAGAAGACCATCGGTCGATATGTGATTCCCTATATGTTCGTGATATATAGTGGAAGATAAATACAAAGAGGTATATGAAATAAAAAGTCAATATGGCCGATGTGTGATTTTCGGTATTGCGATGATATTAAATATGACATGAAAAGAGTATGGACCGATGTACGATTTTTGATATGATTATGATATTGATATATGATACCAAAGCAATATGGATAGTGTGTGATTTATGATATTGCTAAGGTATGTGAGACAGACATGCATTACTTCCATTGAAATTGCATACGACATTGGGCTACAAGGTTGTTTTGCTTACTGGTGGGATAGTAGGCTCCATAATGTCATTCCCTGAGTCTATATCTTGGATGACATACGGTACTTAAGATCCCAAGAGACCTTGATCTTACCCTTGGATCGTACATGCACTTAAAATCACAACATAAGTTGAGCAGAAGCATACCATAATTTGAATACCAACATAATATTTTAAAGAAGAACATAACTATGAACGATCCATTTACTAAACTACAACAACTGACTATTGTCTAAAACCCTCTAACGAAAAATACTTAACCATTCGGGACCCCCCCCCCAAACTAGCATTAGAACTAAATGAAGAAATTATAACCTAGTATGTAGATCAACCAAAGACTGTAACTGTCCCCAAATGACTAAGGATTCACCACTAAATATAATTTGAATGAAGATCCAATATATTCATGAGCGCGAGATGGATGACCTGAATCTACATTATGAGACAAGGTAGGAAAAAAGTATGCTTCAGTACTTTGAATGTACTTGTATGTGGGATATGAATAATTGAATAAATGTAATATAATGAATGTATAAAATCATGATATGAGGGAATTGAAATATGCACTAATTGGGAGTGTAATCTAAATTTGATATAGAGCTGTGAACTGAAACATGTTAGAACTATAGGACTGATAAATCATACCACGAACAAGTCAAATCTAAGTCTATGAGGTAATAAAGGATTATTACATGCATAATATTAGTACAGGGAAATAAGAGTCTCTAAGTAAAACATAAAAGAGTAATATCATAATCATGTTGGACTAAAAAGGGGTATGTTAATACTGAATGCATTAAAGTAGATAGCAAAAATTGAGTTACAATGATTCACATTTCACTGAAAACATACTAAAATTCAATATCATAATAATAACGAAATAGACACGACTTACTATAAAATCAAAATTGATCATGGTCGGGGGTAACTAAAGAGTGAAGTAATTACTAAATAACACATAGAAGCTAATACTGCAGTAATCAAAGGTAAGTCAATTAGGCTGAGCAAATCATGTAAAGCATGTTAAAATCAAAATACTATGACTAATGATATTTTTGGAGCTCAACTGTTATCCAATTGTATATAATACTTAAAATATATCTTTAGTATAATCTAATATTAGTAAATCGTATAGGTTGAAAAAGGACTATAGATTGATAACGCTGAGCACTGTGGGATTTTATTTTAACTAATAAAAACCATGTACTCGACTCATAGAGTCCAGTTTGTTTCCCCTACACTGAAAAAGGGGGATTCTAACTTGAGAAATTTAGAATCAATAGTTGTGTTGTATGGACTAGTAGATCTAAGTTTGGCTTAATAACCCGTGGTGGCACGCAGTCTGGGATAACTGGCCCTTCGCAGAGGGTGAGTGACTCAATCCAAATCGGTGCTAGATACTACTCTAAAAAATGAAACCTTGTCTGCTTGTACTGTATTAGGACTGATCATGAATGGGAATACCTGAATGCCATATTACTCATGAGCTTTACTTTGATAGTAACTAGCCATGATTATTGATTATCTATGCTATATCTAACCATGAATCTTAATTTTTGTGAAAGTTATTCATAAAAAATAATGGCACATGTGGCTACTATACGACATCATGAAAGTTAAACCTAACTAGTAAAATAAATGCTTTGTTTAAGTTTGCACTAGTAATACTGAAATAATCTATGTTAGTGATAAAATTTGATCCTGATATACTTATATGCTTAAATCAAGTCTTAAAATGGATACTTATCAGACTATATAATCAAAGATCAAATATATACTAAGGGATACTCATAATAGCCTGAAAACTGTTCTTTATGCATATTTCATCGTGTACTTAAAAAATACTAAATAAGCCATGAAAATCATGCTTAAAAATGAAATATACTCAAAACTGACATGTAAACATGAAGGAACTTAGATAATGAACAAATTCCATATAAAAAGGAAAAATATTTCATGAGAACTTGACAAAGAACTGGGATCATGCTTTAATATGAAGATAATCAAAACACTATCTTATAACCATGGGGGATCAGGAAAAACTTATGAAAGAATGGATATGAACATAAGAGCACCATTCAATACTAAATTTAGAACATGGGAATGAATTTGGATAAGAACCTTAGTAATGAAATTCTCAAAATCTTAACTTGAAAACTTGTAAATTGGGTATGAGAGTTAAAGGAAACTCTCATTAAATACCCATGAACTTTGGGGGTATTTGAACTTTGAAGGAAGATCTTGGGAGAGGAACTTTGGGGTTGAAAACCTTAGAGCTTGAACTTGAAAAAGAAATCATTTTTTGAAGTTCTTAAAATAAGATTTGGGAAGGATATAGGGTTTTCTCTTACTTGAACTTTGAAAAACCTCAAATACTTTTTGGAAAAGAAGAAAGGGTCTATGAGTTGAAAAAGAACAAGTTTTGGACGTTTCAAAGGGGTCATAATTCGTGGAATTGAGTATATAAATTGTTAGGACGAATACACCCTTGAATATATGTGTTTTGGCAATGTTTTTGCCTATTTTTTTATGTGCTCTACAAATACCATATTCCTTGAAATTAACTTCACATCGTGCACCTTATCACAGGGGTTTTCTAGTGAGCTTGCACACTAGGATCTGAACCTCAAAGTTTACTAAAACGTTCATAATTTCTTACTCTGACCTTGGATTGACACACGATTTGTTCCCTTAGAAAGTAGACTCAGAGAAATTGAATTTAGATAGGCTATATATCACATAACTCCTAATATTTAACGGAGATATGTTCATTTGAATTTAATCCACTTTTGAACCTATATGAAATCTTACCAGTAAGAAAACTTTGACTTTAACTTTCTGGTAAGGGTTCGTTAAGACCTTAAATCACCTCCAAATCTTACCATGCACTTATTTTATGGTTTTGAAACTTTGGTTCAAGTAAGAACTCTATGTATTCACTTCTAAACATGTAACATTAATATTTCAAGTCTTACCTAAAATGTTCAAGGTGTTACAATATCTCCCTCTTGGGTCATTCGTCGTTGAATGATGGCTTAAACTGATTTAGAGAATGAGAAAATGATTACTAAACTTAGTTATTGAGTTATGAACTAAATTTGTTAAGGGATAAGCTGATCCATAACCCTAACTAAACATAAAATGAGTCATCATTAAACATACTGAGCATGCATACATACACGAGATGCACAGAATTCTAACATAAATCATAAGAGCCTGATAGAGTAGCAATATACGGTATGAAACATAAGCTTATTGAGCACCAAGTAAGACTAATACTACCTCTATCTCAAGTGATATGATCTATACCCTTTAAGCTTAGCACCACTTCCCAAAATCTCTTCCTAGTGTAAAATTTATACCTCATTCTTTGTGTTTACAACTCTTGCAATGTCAAGTACAACTACTAGAGCTTGAGTCGAATCATATTTCGTTCCAATTTTCAATCTTAACTTTGTGGTACAAGCTTCTATGTGTAATATGATCATACTAAGCCATAAGGTTCCATATTTTATATCCAAAAGAATTTGATCTTCTATAGCTACTTTCAGACCATTCCATTCATTGTCTTCTTCTCAACCTCTCCTCACTCACTAAACAGGGTTTCTTCTTCTTATACCTAAGATCAACTAACTTATAGGTCCAATCAAGGAGCCACCAACCATATAACATAACTTCCACACACTTATCAACATAACGTTCAAGCTTAATACCATATCCTCTTAATATCCTTTTTGAAGTCAAAACTACCTAGGGACCTTCTCAAGATCACTAAAGTCAATAATATTGGTGTACTCACAGGGACACACCCAAAAATCTCCTCTACTCATTATAAATAACTGGAGCTTACCTCATAGTTTGCCTATTCTTAATAACTTAGATTCAAACATCAGGGTCCCTATTGACTGAGTACTAATTGTATCCCATTTTATCTTTCACTATCATCTACCATATCATAAATTGGACAACTGAAATGAATAAAACAGAAGAATAATCTAGAGAATTTATAGATAATGGTCTAGCTCTAGATAATGAATATGGAGTCCGAACTGAGTATCACTACTGAAAGGAGTACTATGCTAGATAAACTAACAATTACTTCATTAGGTTGACTCAAAATATGGTCTGTGAAAAGTATGATAAGAATGAGTACTTTATATACTGATTGCATAAAGCATGGATAGAGGTTATACTAAGAATAATCCTGATATAACTCTCTTATATCATTCCGTATGGATGTACATAGGACTTAGAGAAGAGATAACTATGAGCATGATCTTTAAAAGAAATGTTTTTAGAGCTTATACAT
>JBDJHY010262059.1:0-10486 GCA_039654485.1 Withania somnifera
CTACACATACCAGTCAGAAGAAGGAACATTGTATTGATAAGAATCTATAACCTTGGAAAGGGAACATGATGTTTTATGGAGTTACAGAGGTCGTAACCACTAGTGTGTTACAAAGTGTCTATATTCATATATTGTCAGCTATAGTCCCACCTTTGTGTATCATAATAGAATTTCATAGAATTTATGTTAAAAAAAATTATTGTAACAAGGTCACAGGGAGAAGTAGACATTGGGTTACCAGGGATAAAGCTTTCTATCAAAATAGAAAGGATGACTGGGTTGTAAATCTTTTTTTTTTTATGTTTCAAAAGTTATGCATGCTAGCATAAAGAACCGCAAGGTGTACCCAAGTGGACCCTTGCACCTAGCATGCAATAAACTCAATGTGACATGTAGAGAAAGAAAAAAATGATCATAAATAAGAAATAATCAAGGAGGAAAGATATCACATCAATGATTATAAACTGAGAAAAAGATGAGTATGAATAAATCACTACAACCCTGTATGGAAGTCCTGCTAATCCTATACAATAGATTGCTAGTACAAGTCCCCATCTAGTATGAAATAAAGTTCTAAAACTAATATAGTGCTAAAGATAAACTAAAGTCTAAAAAACCATCATCCTCAAAATATAATGACTCACTAATGAAGAAACAAGTGCATGAATTCGATAAAACTGCGAGGGTGAGGAAGGCTATTCGGATCTTCATTATGAGACAATGCAGCACAGGAAAATATATGGTTAGTATTTGGTATATACCGAGTATGTAAGAATATAATGCAAGGCATAAATAGACATGTACTAACTGAACATATAATTGAAGAAAAATATACAACAATAACAATTACTTAGTAAGAATTTAGAAAATAACTCAGTTAAAAGAAACAAAATATACTAAGACCGATTTCAACACATTTAAGTTAAAATCGATGTACAGTAGTCTGTAACTACTGAAAATTGACCAATGGTGAAGACAGTGGGAGGTTATCTAATTGATAATAAATTGTGTGAGAAAATACAGATTTTTTAGAATATGGGTGTGCTATACCCGTGCAAAGGTAATAGTAACTGACCTTACACGGATCCACTTACTAAACCATGCCTTATAAGCTAATATTCTATGGTGGAACATTCTTTTGATATTAGGGTTGTCTGGAACCTGAATTTTCTTGGTGGTAATACTACATCCAAAACATGAAATCCTTACTTATCTTAATACTAACACTGGTTATGATCATTGGGTACATATTTGAGTACCGCACAGATAATGCAAAAGCTAAAAAGGACTATCAAAATTCAAATTTACTTTTTATTTAACTGAAAATGCATCCAGTAATCATGAATTATTTTTCTTAGTCTAAACTTAGTGATTACTGTTACATGATTTGATTTAAAATCTTTGTAAAACCAATATAGAATCATATATTCTGAACACCAGATAAGTTTATCCATGAAACTTAAGTATGAAATCTAAAATTAATGTAGTGATAGTTATAAATTCATGGAATGACAAGTAGAGTCTTAAAAATTATTTACGAACACGAAATACATTATTGATATTACATTTAGCATGAAAACCTTTTTTAAGGATAAACTCTAGAACACAAGTTCATAAGAGGGACTTAACTAACTAGAATTTTAGGCACAAGGGTTGTCTTTCACCCTTATTAAAGTCCCACATACCTGGATTGGAGTCTATAAATTAATCATATTAACAGGGTTTGATTTGTTGATCTTGGATATGATAACTAGGACTTGGGAGAACTTGATCGATCTGTAAATTTGAGAGAATTGTAAAAATGAGGTGTAACTGACTTTTGGAGTACTTAAACATGTAGCACCCTAAAACTTGATCTAGATTTGAATCATTCTATGTTCGTTCTTACATATTAGTGTTAAGGATTTCCACTTGATTTTAGGTTAACAAACTCCTAATAATGTTTGGGGGTGAGTGTCTGAGGTTATTCAAAGTCATAAGAAGTTCATAACATAAATTTGAGTTAAAGGCTCTCCTTATATGCCTATTTTTTATGTTACTTCATGATTGGGGAAACTTTAATGACCATATATTTTTAACTATAAAGTATTAGGTGACCCATAACCTATTCACATAAATTTGTTGGAGTCTTTCCATTCAATAAACCATATATCATTTGGAGTTAGTAGTAAAACATTATGGGAATTTTACTAATGACTGTTCTACAGTGAAATATTCCCAGTGTAGACCACACTTGTACTTTGAAGTAGTATAATTCATACTTTTCAAAAACTATTATTCATGATTCAAGTCACAATGCATGACTTGAGCTTCCCCATTTGTTCTGAAGGTTTTATGAAATCAAAACCATGACTTATACTCTTGAATATGACAACCCATACTTCCAAATTATGCTATTGAAGATGTATAACTAAAATCTCTCTCCATTATGCATGAAACCACATCACGAGTCAGGATGTTGAAGAACATGACTCGTGGTCTTAGTTTTGTGCTGTGGAAGCCTCTATCAAGTAATCAAGGATCACTGTACGACTAGTAGGGTGCACTCCATGAGTCATATAGTGTCACTCCACAAGTCATATAGTGTAACTATACGACTCATGGAGTGATGCTGACCAATTTCCCTAAACATTTAATGAAGGCTATTTTGGATAATTCCTTTCACTCTTGGGACTAAACCCATGTTTTTTAGCTTCTACAGAGAAATTCTAAATACCTAATCCCTTATTCTATTCATCTTTTGGATAATCAACAAAAATAAGGAGTTCTCTTCCAACTTCTCCAAAGAGGAGAGAACTATGTTTTCTCATAGAGATTTCTCTATAGCAGCTTGATTGTTGCTTTTTCTCCATCTAAGTGTTTCTAATTAGGTACATGGGCTTTCAACAAGGACTCCTTTCATCCTTGTTCTAAAAAGCCTTTTCTAAATAAGATTTTGAAAATGTAGAAGCATGCTAAGGTTCTTGTTTAATTCTGTAAAGTAATGTGATGATTAACTGTATAATTTTTAGTTAGAATTATAAAGTTCTCCTAATGATTATTTAATTATGAAAGTCCTTATGAGTTAGCATGTTTTTATAAATAAAGTAAAAGAAAGAAAGACTTTGTGAGGTATGAATTGATGATTGTTTTCAAGGTATATTCTTAAAACTTGAATTGAGCATTGAAGTGTCATAATTAGTTGATATTTTCCACAATTTTTAATATGAATGTGAAGCATGTATAAATTAAATATATTTGAAAAATTAAACTTAATTAATTTTATTTATTATAATAGTGTATAATTTAGATTCAAAATGAATTAAATTTAAATGAGAAGTGAACACACTTGCAAAGATTTGTTCCACATTCATTCCCAAATACCCCTATATTCAAGATTTTATTTCAAGTACTTTGACTTACGATTCAACCCCAATTTCATGAATTCATATTGATTTATTAGTTCAAGTTGATTTATGATATTTATTCATGTGATATTGTTTATTTTTTATGTTTATCATCTCACATGTGAATTATATTGCAAAGTATAATTTGAATTTAAAAGATGCATGTTTCATGGTTCATCCATAAACTTTATATTAAGTAACCTCATAATTTCCTTATTATTGTATATTATGAATTTAGTTTTCATCAACCTCTTATGATTTTAAAAAATAATGTATTTAGAAATATAACATGATATAAAATTAGCTCCATCTCAACTATTATTGGTCTCTTCAAGTTAAATATGACAACTAGTAGGCATTAATGACTGGAATTAGACCGAACATCTACATATGTCCCATATGAAATTTTTTCATGATTATGAGCATAGTGCATGTTTTGGTATGACTATTTAGAATAGATTAAATTCATGTTTAGAATACCCCAATCCTATAACTATGCTGCTAATATGGGTTTGCCTTTATGACCTTAATAAACATCTATAGCTCTATGATTATCGCTAATCGTGGCAAGTTAGGGGAAAACATAGTATGGGTATTAGTACAATGGATTTTATATTTCTCATAGCATGATTTATGTCGGTTAATAGAAACTCACATTGCATGATTTATATTTTAGAACTTGCATCGTTACATGAACTATTATTTAGAAGTTTGCCTAAATGAATGGACCAAACAGTTTATAACTCATTTATGATATCACCATTTTACAGTTGATTTATGATATTCCAAGTTAGAGTTATAGGTTGTTATTTTTAGTTCATGTTCCTGATTTTAGGTCACTGCACTAGATTTTTAGATTTATGCTTTACATTATATTGCCATCTTATATATATGAACATGCTTTCAACTATTGTACATTCATGTAAATTCATGCATTACTCATATATATAGTACATTCAAATGTAATGATACATACCTTTTCCTATACTCACACTATAGTTTCAAGGGAACTTTCCTAGTACATGGTTAGTAGACTTAGCAGGTACCATTCTAGTGTTGGTGAGTCCTCATATTTCGAGGACATAGACTTATTTTAGTTCCTTCGCCTTTTTGTACTTTAATTTATGGTTATTTGAAGCTATATAGGGATTATCCCAACAACTTATCATATGTTTGTAGAGGCTTCATACGTAGTCAATTCAACTATTATAGTAAACTCTTCAATTAAATTTATTCTCAATTGTTAAAAGGTTTTCTTCTCTTTTATTAATATTACAAAAGATAATTCCGTGTATTAGCTTCCGTATTACTTTGATTCATGTTCTATGTCTCGTTCCATACTTGTTAGTAATCTAATTTTAATGAATTACAAAAAAAATATAGGGGATTCTTCAAACAAGTCGACTTGTGAAGTCCTAATCAAATCAAAAGGGATCCACATTTATTAGTGGAAATTGTGGCACAAAACATTAGAATTTAAGTAGTGTTTAGAAGTAATTAAAGAATTTATGATGATGAGGGTAACTTAAAGAGGAGTGTATATTGAAAGGTGATGTTCATTTATTGCATTCAAGTTTCTAGATGACTATCTTCTTGAAGAATGTATTTATACTACTTTCAAAGGGTTCAGAGGGCTATAAGTCCTCAAACTATTTTTTCTTTGCTTTACATTTACTATTCATTATATCACATAGTATATACTACTGTAGACAAAAAGGTAAGGAGGGAAAAACTCGACGAGGCATAACATCCAATTAGGGTGTTTACTAAGCTCCTAACAGACCCAACATTCATTGTGATCTAGCTGACTTACGTAGAGTCAATAAGATCCTTGTCTAGTCGATGGGCTCATTACAAACTTAGTAGGTTGTATGTTCATTGAGATCCTAATAGACTTAGTAGATTGTGTATGTTGACTAAGCTCCTAAAAAATTCAGTAGTTCTTATGTATTCATTGCAATCCTAATAGATTCTAAATGTCATTTTTGTCAATTCCATTGAGTCTGAAACATTACTTACATAAAGACTCATATATGGGTCGATGAAGTCAGACATTGATTTCATTCTATACTCAAAGAATAGTGTTTTGAATTTTCAGCACTAGCCTTTAGGCAATCGCACCAGGTGAGGACGATCGCGCCAAGCCCTGGATTTTTTCTCTTTTACATGACAGTGCTAAAAAGTTGTGATTGTGACACCGCCCAAGGACCACCTTTAGCACAATCGTGCAACCATCAGCCTGTGTATATAAAAATAGTCTTGTAGCCATTTTTCTTATTTCTCAGAATTTCTAGGAAAACATTTCCCTCCCCCAAGCTTATATTGTCCTTTGAAGTGTTATATTGTAGTTTTAATTCGTAGAAATGTGTTTCTGTGGTTCTACACCTAATTCTACTAGGTAAATTTATGTTTTTTCTTTTGTTATAGCATCCTATATTGAATATAAACTTTCAAGTCTTATATATTTCATTTCTACCATAACAATTAGCTCTATTTTATATCATGTGATGTATGAGCTATGCTTTATGTGTGGGTACAAATATTTTCAGTTTTTGAGTTGTTGGGGTTTATGGGCCCAAATTTAACCGGGAGTTTGATCCCTTTATTTATGTAGCAATATGGATCTTATTTACTCGTATTGGCATGCTGGTTATGTTTTTGATAGTTTACATAATTCCATGTTCCGTACATGGCTTTTTTCATTTGCGGCATACTTCTCGAGGATATCACCAGAAACTAGTTAGGCTACTACCTACATTATTTAGCTTGGGTATTACTATAGTCTATGTATGGTAAAGTTCCAACTTAAGGGTGGAATGATTATTCGGGTCCCGATATGATTATTTATCTAGTTTATGGCTGATTTAGTTGTCTTATATTTTAACTACTTACCTTGGGGACGTATTGCCCTAGTTGTGTGTCTCATATGACTCTATACTATTGTGTATCTAGGGGAGGAGTAACACCCTTGATGCGTATTGTGATACACAGACTCTGGACAATAGTAAGGTTGGGAGGGGATTAAACTAGTGATCCGAGCTTAGGTCCTATCCCCTGATGTAGGCTGGTGGCTTTAGAGACGATCTAGGTAGACTAATTATTTGTGTTCTATTGGAAGTGTTGTGTATGTGATTGGAACATGGGTATTCTCTAGGCCATAGGTAGTGGGGTAAGGCTATGCTGGATATTTCTCTACCTTACGCAATAGCCTCATACTTAGCTTGTCATAGATATGGTGATAGTGACTTCCTTCGGGAATGATGTTGTGCCTAGACATAGACGGCTATGTTGGGTAGTTAGAAGCCCGATGTGGTAATATTTTGTCCCTGATATGATACGATCCTGGGTGGTATAAGATGTTTGGATGAGCTATGATAGATATGCAGTTCTTCCTATATATGTGTGTACTTCGGCCAGTGGGCATTTGTTACACCTCTAGTGCAGTTAGCTGGGGTTCGGGATCATAGTAGGACTCGTAAAGACTGTGTTTTATGCCAAACCTTGGCATTTATTTGATGCTTCATAATAGGTATTGATGATAAATGGGTTTCATGCACTTATGTGAATGGCGTCTATTCCTATTAGTGTTATGATGCTATTTTGCCCAACCATTTGAGATGATTCCCTTGTAGTTCCATTATCTGGGATACTAGTTTTGTGAAGACAATGGGAATCTATCTATAATGTGAGTGGTGCCTGCATGCCGATACTTAGGTCCCGATGAGATACGATATATGATAGAGCCCTGGTGTTGACACTTTTTCCTTGATGACTATACTACTGGTGGGATGGTTGTGATTTTTTTCATGTGGGTTCAAGTCCCTCCATGGACCCTATTAATCCAGGATGTTATTCTTGGAACATGATGCATAGCTTGGGTAGGGATATGCAGGGGAGTAGTGACATTTCATTCAATTCCTTGGCTGGTCCTTCTCTTTTGGGATTATGCTAGAGAGGGAGTATGTAATCTTCTAGTTTTAGTGTATATGGTGCGGTCCTCCATGAATCCTTCTCGATTTGGTACTATTCCTGAGAGGAGCATTTCAATACTTTTATACAGGGTATAAGTTTTGAGTCCTCTACGAGTTCTTCTCGATTCGAGACCATTGAATAGAAGGAACATGCCAGTAGTTATCTGTGTTTCCGCTATTTTAATCTTGACTTAGCACTATCCTTGAAAGGGAACTTATCAAATCTCTGTTCTTCAATATGGTTGACTACTTTCCTTACAACCATTATTATTATATCAATAGCTATATTACTGATCTTAGTTGTACTCTATCAGGTCCTATTTGTACTAGTTATGTTAGGACTACATGGACACATTATATGAGGTCATGATTTACTTATTACCCAAGTCAGTGTTTATGACCTACCTTGTTAGGGAATCTTTTTCACTATTTTTCGATACTATATACATTAATGACTATTACTCTATCTTTGCACTTATTAGCTGTTGCTATAGTTGACCTTCGGTGTGGTCAATTTCACACCTCTACTCTACTTACTTTTATTTATCCTTACCTTATTTATGCTTACTGATGGAAAACCAACCTATGATGCTAATGTAGGTACTAGTATGAGTTTTTCTGAAGGATGTGATCGAGCAAAGTAGCTGGTAATTATGGAGATTTATTGAGCATTTAGAGTTCTTGTTCACCAGTTGTCCTTTTAATGCTGGAGCGATCCTAGTGGGCTGTTGGATAGCCATTTTTGTAGTTACCCAATTAGGAGTTGTATTCTATATTCATGTATATAGGTTTTCTACATACATAACACCAGGTCTTGGGAGTGTTTTTATGCTTGGTTTTATATTTCCATATTTCTTTTGTGCTTCCCTTCTTGTCTTTCTCTACTTCTCCTGCTTCTTTTTGTTTTTTTCTCCTTGTTTTTGGCCTACCCCTATTCACTTTGGGCCAGGATTAGGCTTGTCTATAGAAAAAAATGTAGACGTCATCCTAACTCAATTTTTGGGTCATGACCGAGTGGTATCTGAGCACTTGGTTCATAAGGGTCTCTGGCTGGAGAAGCAAGAGTATAGTAGAGTTCCACGGATCGATATGTAAACATCTTTATCCTATCTTTTGGAGGCTATTGGTCTTTTATGTAGGGTTGATTCTTGTTGATTCTTTCATGCAAGGAATGCATTGGTTTTTTCGTTACTTATCTTTGTTCTCTTCCCCCCAAGAGTGTATGCATGAGGTTACCACCAGGAAGTGATGATGCTACTCTATCCTTACTGAGATCTAGAATAGGGCAAGGATAGAGCTAGAGCCTGAGAGTGAGACTGGACAAGAGTCGAGCAAGATGAGCCCACTCCTGTAAATCTACCTCTATTGAAAATTCAGTCTCCTTCAAATAAGGAACTTAGAGAGATGTGGAAGCGTATGATGGCTATGTTGGGTAGAGCTCCATTTGACAAGGGTCAAACTTCATACTAGGGGTGACAAAAGGTGCCCACCTCCTCCTATTCAGTCAACCCACATGTCAGCTATGGCTCCTTCATGCAGTCTGTCCGAGAGATACTACCAGATCAGCTTCTCAGCATGCAGTTCCTATTATGACTTCTGAGGATCAGATGATGCATGATTATTTGATGATTATGGGACTTTTAAGATTTTTTGTTACTATGGACATGATCCATATTATTTCATTGAGAAGTGTGAGGAGAGGATGCAGACTTTAGACTTGGAGGAAACATATGAGGTTGATTTTATTGGGTATCATTTAGAGGGCCAGGAAAAGATTTGGTAGAGGTCATATATAGAGAACTTACCCTCATAAATTAAACAAACAAACCATGGATAATCCAAGCGACCTTTTCTTAAATTCAAGTGATCTTTTCATAGGCGTTTGCCCCTATTCAATCAGGGGATTGAATTAATTATAGAAATATGAGTTTACTTAGTTGTTTTATTAGTGAACAAGGAAAAATATTATCAAGGGGTCCATACCGATGAAATGGGATCAATTTGTGGACACATTCATGGCTTATTATATTACTTGGAGTATTTGTAAGGATCTTAGGGATAAATTTGTTAAATTACAACAAGGACTAATGATAGTTTCAAATTAGTTTCAAAGTATCATGCCTGATTCACACAATACTTGAGGGATGGGGTTGCTATTGTGTCGACAGATGTTGAGCCGGTTCGTCTCTTTATAGAAAAATTTAGGCTAGAGTTTCGGGAAGATGTGGAGTTATTGCTAGCTTAGGGAAATCCATTTTTTAGTAGTGGTGGATCATGCCCATAATATGGAGAGGCATCTTCATTTGGCCTAAGGGGGAAGCGACAAGAGACAGCGCCATCAAGGCAATTTTAGTGGGTCACAGTCTTTTGGGAGTTTGCATGATAAATGAGGACCCCAGTAGCAGCATCTGCAGCAGCGATACCAGGGACATTCGAGAAAGTCATTTTAGGCCTTCTTACAATTAGCTAGTGGTTATGAAAGTAGTCATCCCGTTCGGGGTGCATGTTTGGGGGTTCAGGGATTTGGTGTCTGGGGTGGGCCAGTTAGTGTTTCTGGTTGAGGCAGAAGATGGGGTTGGTTTTGGTGCAGTAAGATAGGCCAGCATTCCATAGAATGCTTACAGTGTCAGGTTATTCAAATAGTATTTTAGATTGTAGAAGCTCTACATACAGTACTTTCAATGGCCAGAGGTAGTCAGTTAGTGGCTCGAGGTGCTCGTGTTGGGGCCAAAGGAATAGGAGAGGGAGAGGTTAGAAGGATACTAAACACCATCAATTTTACGTCATACTCGATAGAGCCCGAGTAAAGGCTTCTAATATTATAGTTACAGGTATGTTATTAGGTTTTCACCAACCAGACTTGGTATTGTTTGAACTGGATTCTACTTATTCTTATGTTTCAGTTTACTTATTTCCTTGTTTGGGCATTGGGTGTAAGCCTTTACTTCTATCATGAGTGTGTCTACTCTTTTAGGTGAGACTATAATAGTGGATTAGATTCACCAAACTTGTATTGTGATTGTACAGGGGTTGGACACTCAGGTTGATCTAATGGCCCTGGACATGATAGACTTTTATGTGATTTTGGGCATTGATTGGTTATCCTTTTATCATGTAGTCCTGGATTAC
>JBDJHY010262070.1:0-10486 GCA_039654485.1 Withania somnifera
ATAGACCCAATTCTTGAACCCAACTCTAGAGCTCGTCCTAGGTAGTATCGAAGTCAAGGTCCCAGACCTTGCCGAGGACAAATCGAGTAATATATCTATGCTATATTTTCAAAAGAGTTTATCATGCACCTAGCCTTACCGGGTCAAAACCAAATCCATTTAATGTATAAAAAACTCCATACCAAGCTAAGTTGGTCGTGGAAGGTTTATTTCTAGAAGAACATCAATTTATTAGTATTTTATATTTTGAAAACAAGTTTAGATGGAGAATGCTCAATGTATCCTCTAATTCCCCAGAGCAAACAAAAAATAGTCCAATATAAATATCTCGGGACAAATAATGTCACTAGGAACAATGACAATCTAGATTATAAGGAGAAAACTACTTAGATAAAGATTCAATCATATACTCAAATAGGAAAATATACAAAGTTCAAGTGAAATAATCCGAAGGCAATAGAGAAATTATAGTAAAAAGGATAGAAATAATATATAAGGGGCATCAAACCCGACTATGGGAAATTTATAATGTTCATATCCTACACAGACTCAACCTAAAGATAGGGAAGTCTAACCTACTTAGAGGTCGTCGAAAATAACTCGAAAGCGATGTCGAAGCTCAAAATCCACAAAAAGCACCAAAAAAACTCAAAACTATCTCATTACAATTCTATGCATTAAAATGAGTAAATTAAGACCCATATTTACATATAAATGGTTGTGCCAGAAATCGGGTTGAAAATAGGGGGGGATCCCAAAACTCAAAATAAAAACTTAGGGTTCAAATTTGAGATTAATTGGGCCCAAAAAATATCCCTCAAATCATCTATGAAAGTTTATGTACTAGATCAACTTTCCCAAGCACTCACAGTGATTCCCAACGATAACTCTCTAAAAAAACTCTGAAGAACGAGCTATAGATTTTAAACATACAAATATGGCTAAAATATTTATGAAGGCTAACTTATTTAGGCCACACAAGTCTTCATCACAAATGAGACAGGATACTCATGAACATAGACGTAAGCTTGATGTACCTATTGCAAACACGATCGGCCCTTTGCGATCACGATGAAGGTCAAGCGGGTTAGGGTTCTCATACCAAATGATCTTTGTGAATGTAATATGCTCACCGCAATCACGAAGGGGATAATCCTTCATGAATGCAGGTAAGGATCCGAGATCATGAAGGAGGGTGCACTAGCACAGGATGACAGCAACTTGAGTTGCTTCACATGTAAAAATATTCACTCGATAACCCCCCATAATGGGTTCAGAGTCTAATAAAGGCAAACTAAATATGATACCGGCTTGGAAATAATACTTTGGACTAAATGAAATTCACAAAATGACAATCTGAGGTTGTTTATGAAAATGTTGATCAAGGTCAACTCTATCCTAAAATAGGATAAAACCAAATCGGGCCATCAAAATGATCCCAACCACCTTGGGAAGCATACCAACCACCGTACCATCCTAAATTCAAAATCTCAGAGCTGAGAAAGCATCATAATTCCAATCCAATGATCCAATTTTTGAATGTTAAACAAAGTCAAAGTTCTAAATCCTATTGAATTATTATCTCACCAAACAAGACAACAATCACCAAAAACTCCGGTCCTAAACAAAGAGTCCTCTATGACTAAAATAAATGTTCTAAATCTAGTGGAACTATCGAAACTCAATCCTGCGTGTTCAAGGAGTTCACTCTCAAGTTGTTTATTTCTAAATTTACAACACTATAACAGGGAAAATGAGATAAAACAACACAGAAACGTTGGAGCACAAAACTACAAGTCCAACAAAGGCTTTATTAAAGCATATAGGGGTGGGTATAGGGCAAACAATTTTAAAATGGGTGGATCTCGAATGATATGAACCTTCTGTTCATAGTGTGAAGACCCATTTTTCTATAATTTACAAGAAATATAATTGATATATGACCTATTGGAAGATGCAACCTATATGCAAATAATGTATACTTGGGGAAGCTGCAGAAAACTCCAAACATAGAAAACACTCAAAAGCACGAAAATGAATGTGATGTTCATTAAAAAATTCACCACTAAAAGGACTTTCACTTGTGAAAGTCAAGGAGTACTTGAAGGCTCAGACAACTGAGGAACTAGTCTGTATATCCTATTCTATCTCCCAGGTAGCCTCCTCGACTAGACGATGCGTTCGCCAAACCTCTACCACCAAAATATCTTTAAATCCACCTAACATCTCTATCCACAATATCATTAGGATCTTCAACAAATTCCAGGATATCATCCAACTACACTGTATCCCATTGGAGCACATAAAACGAGTCTAAAATATAGTTATGCAGCATAAAGACATAAAAATCATATGGATAGCCTAAAATCTCGAGGTAAGGCTAATCGATAAGCAACATCTAACTCTATAAAGTATCTTGAATTTCCCAATATATTTGAGGCTAAGATTTCCCTTCGTATAGATCTCACCATGCCCTTCATAGGAAAAATATGCAAAAATACTTGATCACCAATACTAAACTCTAAATGTTGAAGTCTACAATCAAGATAGATCTTTTGCCTTCTATGCACTGCCCAGAGCCTACCCTGGATAACCAAAACTCTCTCAAATGAGTCTTGTAACAACTCTAAACTCCAAGGCCTTTACTAACATCATCAAATGAACCCACTAGGCATTTGCACCGCCTACCATATAAGACCTCAAAGTTAACCATCTAAATACTATATCGATAGTTATTATAGGCAAACTCTGTTAAAGAAAATAACTAATCCAACTAGCCCTCAACATGCCCTCCAGCACCTAAATAGTCCTCTCAGACTGGACATCAGTCTGAGGGTGAAATTTCATGCTGAGATCAACTTGAGTACCCATTCCACACTGAATACTCCTTAAAAATTGAGACGTAGACTAAGTATCATGGTAAAAAATGATCGAAAGTGGCACCTAGAGGAGTCAAATCACCTCCTAAACATATAGTCGAGATAACCTCTCCCACTATAATACAAATTGCTAAGCAATAAGTGTGTTGACTTCGTCAATCGATCCATAATGACCCAAAGATAATTGTGAACATAATAAGTACGAAGCATCCAGAAATGAAGTCAATGTTCACCCTCTCCCACTTTCACTCAGAAATGGGAAGTCTGTGTATCAAACCACCTTGTGTTTATTCCTCAAACTTCACTTGTTGATAGCTGAAGCACCAAATCTTAAAATATGAAATATCTCTCATAATTCCATCCCACCAGTTATGTTGTCTTAAAATGTTGATACATCTTAGTCGTTCTTAGATGGATGGAACTTTTGTGCAGTGATCCTATTACAAAACTATATGAATCAAATCACCCACTCGAGCAACACAAATGTGGCCATCATCACTAAAAGCACCACTAGAGTTAATGGTAGCCCTGTCAGTCCCATTTATCAACATTCAATTTGAAATAACAAACAACTTATTATCCTCAAGTAGCCTTTGGTAGATCTGATCTAGCAATGAAAATTTGGCCTCAACATTAGAACTAACTCTACAAGAATCTGAGATATTTAAATGAACCAACCTATTAGGAAAATATTGGATATCTAAGGCTAGAGGTATCTCTAAAGCTGCTAAGAATACCAGACTCCCCGCACTAACTTATTTTCAAATAAAGGCATATGCAACCATATTACCCTTTCCCAGGTGATACAAAATAGTGATGTCATAGTCCTTCAAGAGCACTATCTACCAACTTTCTGCCAAACTAATCTCTTTCTGGCTCAGAATATACTGTAAGTTGTGAAGGTCCATATAGATATCACAATGCACACTATAAAGATAGGGACGCTAAATCTTGAGCATGAATACTACTGATTCGAGCTCTAGATCATGATTAGGGTAGTTGCACTCGTGCATATTTACCTACTAAAAATCATAAGCAATCACACAACCAGTTGCATCAAAACACAACCTAGGATGACACCAAAAATAACAAAATATATGGTATAACTATGACCCTAACTGGAAATGTCAGAACTAATGCTGAAGACAACAACTCGTTGAGCCTCACAAAGATGGGCTCACACTCAGCAAACCACAAGAGAGGAACATCCTTCCAGGTAAATCTAGTCAAAGAAATTGTTATAGATCAGAAGCCTTGAATAAACCACCTGTAATAACCTTTGAAACCAATGAACCAATAAACCGCATTATGAATTGTAGGTTTAGGAGAATCACATACCACTGTTACCTTTTCTATATCGACACTAATCCCCTCTATGTACACAATGTTCCCCAAGAAGGCTACAGACTAAAATCAAAACTTGCACTTTAAGAATCTGGCATAAAGTTGTTAATCTCTCAATGTTTGTATCATGATCCTTTGGTGCTTCTAATGATCCTCCCTAATCTACAAGTACACTAAGATGTCGTTGATGAAAACTATCATCAAGGAGAACAATATGACCTTAAGACACAAGTCATAAGATCCATAAATATTTTAAGGAAATACGTCAACCCAAAAGACATAACAAGAAACTCATAGTTACTATAATGGGTCCGAAAAGTTATCTTAGATGTGTCTTCTTCTCTAATCCTCAACTGGTGATATCGGATCACACATCAATCTTAAAAATGCAACACTCTTTAATCGATCAAACAAGTAACTGATAGCGGTAATTGATACCTATTCCTAATAGTAACCTTACTAAGCTTCCTTTAATTAATGCACATCTACATCTAACTATCATTCTTCTACACAAATAATACTAGGGCACCCCAAGGAGATAAAATCGGAAAAATAAACACTTATCTAATAGATCTTGCACTGAACACTGAGCTTAATAAGATCGACTTTAGCCATATAATAAGGTTCAACGTAAATGGTCCTGATGCCTATCTCAAACTTAATAGCAAAGTGTATATCAAGCTTAAGTAGAAGTCAAGAAAAGTCAACAGGGAAAATATCAATAAACTCTGAAACGATGCACACATACTCGGACAAACAAATCAATACTAACATTGTGCATATAAGACAAATAAGCTAAGAAACTTTGAGATGCAATCCTACAAGCCTGAATACAAGATATTACCCCAATCAGTTAGTGGATACTATAACCCTGCAACATAAATGGGGTATACTAGGGAAAGCTAAGGTAATGACCTTGGTATAACAATCAAAATAATAGGGGGATAATGAATCCATACCCAAAATAAGATCGTAGAAAACCATGTTAAAAATAATCAAACTATCCCGAGTGTCGTACTCCTATATATAGGAAATACAAGATCTAAAAACATGATCTTCCACTAAAGAATCTCCTATAGAGTAGCTATATACATAGGCATAGATAATGCCTCGCTAGTCAACCCAATCTGGGATGCAAAACAATAAGAAACATATGAAAAGGTAGAACTTAGATCAAATAAAGACAAAGCTAGTTGTGAAAACCAAAATCATACCAATGGTAATTGTGTATGAAGCCTCAACATCATACATACTCGGTATATCATATAACTCCCAACGATCACCACTAGACTAATATCCTCCATGAACTTTCACTACAAGGCTGAGACCCACCTCGAGAACCTCTGGTTGGACGATGGCTACCTCTAGCTAGTAGTGGAACTATCGAAGGGTTTGAGATGGTACTATTGATGGATGAATGGCCCTATGCCAGGGAACTCTCTATCATAGGAACCCAAGTTGTTGCACTCATAATAACCCTCATAAGTTCTTGTATGTATAGAAATACTAGTTGCGCTGCCTTAGCCACTATGACCATAAAACTAAAAATAAGGCTCGTGAGGAGGCTGGTTATAATAATTAGACTGCCCTCTCTCGGTTGTATAAAGTTAAACCTGAAAATGGTGACTAGATTGGACCTAGTGTTAATGTTAAAAGTTTGATGGATGAAAAAAGTACAAGAATATATCATAAATTCCTTGAAAGTGATTTTTGATAAATAAGTTTCTACATACTTTAAGAAAGGTCATCATACATTGATGGATCATTATTATTGTTCATATATGATATGCAACGACCAAAGGAAGTCATCAAGCATGAAGAAGAATTAACTCAGGTGTCTTAAGAAGACTCAAATGAGTTCACATCTATATCCGCTATGCTATAAATGTGTTCACATTTATTCAAGAAAGAGTGTATGTTAAATAAGGATTTTCTATAAAGGAATTGAAGAAATGTTTTCTATTAAGATTAACATATTTCTTGAAAGGAATTACTTTGTTATATTTCAAGATCAATACCCTTGGGTTGCAACAGCTAGTTCCACACATCTATATAAGGGACTAGTCTTCAAGAGGAGATGTATACTCTATAAGTACTCAAACTGGTTTTTTCTTTGATTTACTTTTAATAAGCCTTGTATCATATAATGTATAGTAGTATAGACAAAATATAAAGGAGGGAAAAATTTGAGTGAGAAATAGCATCAAATTAGAATGTTTGCAGGGTCCCTAAGAGACTCCGTATTCATTATGATTGAGTTGTGATAAAGACTCAATAAGGTCCTTGTATGTTTACTTGAATCCTAACAGATTCAATGGTTATAGTGATCGAGCTGAGTTAAACTGACTTACTAAGGTCCTTTTGTGTTTTGGATTTCCTAACAGAATCAGTAGTTTGTTATGTATTAGCTGAGATCCTAATAGACTCAGTAGTTTGTGGCTAGGTTCCTCTATAGGCTTACCATTGTTGTATTAAGTTATTAATCAGACTCAATAGTTGGTGTAAAATTTATAAACACTGAGTTATTTAACATTCAACATAGGATAGCACAAAATAGTGAAATCCTCTTGCAACCTAAGGGGATTGGATTAAGGCTTATTTTGAGACATAAAAGTACAAAAATTATTGTATGTACATTTCCCTTTCTGCACAATTCTATAATTTTTATTCATTAAACTATAGTAATAATTGACTTTATCATCCAGAGAGTCGACTAAGGGAAAAGGAAAATTGCAATTCACCCTTCCTCCTGCACTTTCACCTAGTATTATTGTTACTACTATTGTGGGGACCAACCTGTGAACTCTCTACCATCTAACGCAGTAGCACTAAATCTTCCCTGATGGAACTTTCTCATATCGATGCCCACACAGGCCTCATGATGTATAATCTCAATAATATAAGCTTGATCAATTATGTAACACCTTAAATTTTGAGCTAGAATTTGAACCGCTCTATGTATGAGTTTAGGTTTGAACCTTAATGGTAAAATAATTTCAAAAATGTATGGACTTAGATTTTCATGCAAGTTAAATATTTCGGGATCTAGTTTCAAACGCAATAAACTGCGCATCAATCCATGTCCGAAGTAGAAAGTTATTAGCATTTTTCTAAGGTCCTATACCCTGATGTTTCCTAGTAACTCTAGTTCATGGTTTAAATTGGTGATTTTGTTTTTATTAACCCTTCCATAATCTTGGTATTATATTGGGATCATTCCAACATGTTGACAACTATTTTTAGATGTTTATACACCCTTAATGTGTCACTTTTGGACATCCTCCGCGATGGAAAACGTGGCACCTTTGAGTTGGACGTATCGAACCGAAATAAGATCTCAGATTGACATCTTGATACACTGATTTAGTGTTTAGAGGTGAAATGTCTGAATACAAATATGGAATTGGAAGTGACATATTAAGGGAGTTCCACTTTCACTTACGTTCCATGTTATATGGCACATTTCAGTTGATTTTTTTTTTATCCATTTTTGCAATATTGTTTTGGACCTTTTCCCTCACCCTCCTAATACTAAACCCTGTAATTTTAGACCTTATAACAAGTCTAAAACACCTATACAAACTTGATTTTCCTAAATACCCTTTTACCAAACACTTAAATATAAATCAGAACATAGAAACAAGAAAGAACAAAAGAAAACAAAGTATAGTTTTCTCTTAATTTCTCTAAAATCCAGGTTTCTTCAACCTCCAAGATTTCAGATTCAAGTGTCTTCTTCTTCGGGAATTCTCCCCTACTAAGTAGGCATGATATTCAGTGTGGATTCCATTCATTGTTACATCCAAAGTAGTTTCATGATTATGCAATTTAAAAGCATTAAGGGTTAGGGTTCATATTCTATTTTCATGAACTATTATGTTGTTCACGATTTTCTATTATCTTGAAAATTGATTTTAGAAAACCATGTTGCTCATGATTTTATTCAAGTTGACTTGAATTAGACTATGTAGAATATTTTTTTTTCATAATCTAAGTCTTAAGTTTACATGATTCTAGAGCATGAAATTATAAATTTCCCACTATTAAAATATTTCAAGAGTTACATGATAATAAAAAATTTAGAAATAATTTAAGAATGACTAGTTCAGTATTCAGATAATTCAGTTAATCAACAACTTTAATTAGTCATTGCATAGCCTTTAAGACTAATTTCAGTACTTATGAGTCTATTCTATATTTAGGCATTCTATCGATTTTACGAGGAGTATTTAGCATTTACGGGAATCAAATTCCTCAACTGTGTTGCCGACACAGGTTTAATCATTTACCTGGGCGTCCTTCGCCCAAGTGGTGTTCCATAGTGTCTTTTGATATCACACTTTAATCATTTTATAGTTAATTAGTAACCTTTATACCTTTGCATAGTATCAGGGAACTCTTCATCATATGGTTATTACACTGTATATCATGCGCTCACATGATATTTCTCGATTAAGAGAAACTCTCATATAGTTCTAGATTTCAAAACTGATTCACTTTATTAATAATATTTAAATGACTCTTCATAGTTACACAACTTTCCGCATGTCTACATCTTTACACAATCTTCAGCATGTCTATAGTTTTATATGGTCTTCATCTTGACAGCAGCTTTATAAATTTCAACATGATTATAACTTTATGATTTATAATTTAAATGGTAATTCATTTTATTTTCAACATTATTCCCAGCTACTCAGGTTTCTAGCATATTTTATAGAATTGTGGTTTTTGTGATATAAGAATATCATTATCAGCCTCAATTTCTTTTACATTGTCATATTATTATTATATACTTACTTGTGTACCATTGTATTTCATATAATGGATGTGATTTGCACTCCATGTTTTTACGATGTATATTTTAGATACTCTCTTAGACTTATGACCACTAGACTCAGCAAACACTAATCAACCATCATTCTCCAAGGGATAGTTGACCATCCAAATGAAGAGTATTTATCCTCATTGTTTAGATTCAGTAGTAAGAGTTGGTTGAGGGTTTTTACCATCAACTCATTAGTATTCATTTGAGTCTTCATAGATAGACAATCAGTAGTTAGCTAGTCAGTTTTAAACAGTAATACATGTCAAATAACAAAAGTGTGTTTTATCTTATATTTCTATAATATGGATTAGTCTAGCTTATTCCTAGCTTCTACATTGTTAATTTTATTTTCAATTTATTTTTATGTCCCATGCTTATGATTTATGCTGGAGGATTTCTTGGTCAAGAAATTGTTGCGGTCACTGGTGACATCTAGGAGGTAGCCTCATGGCATGAACAGTTTGGTATTAGAGCCCAGAGTTTAAGCGTCCTGGGGAGTCTATGAAGCCATTCCTATAGGATATTTTTTATGGTTGTGAGGGACCCACTTCTACAAATGAGTGATTGTGGACATATAATAAAAGTTTCTCATTTTTTTATGTGCTAGTTTGTGCTATAGAGTAGTCCACTAGGAAACTTTTACAGATTCATGTGTTGCTCCAACTCTTCCAAATACGCCTCATATTTGAGGTGGTAGAAGCATCCTGGTTCAAATTTCCATCAGTGTGGCTCTCATAAATAGATCCATCAAAAATTTAAATTTCTCAACAGGTTTTAAGATTCGCCCATTAGTGCAGTTATTTTTGTATTTCAAAAGATGGTATTCTTATTATCATGAATCATGTTATTGATCCAAAGTATTGTATTATATACCCCCGCCAATGTAGATAAGAACTTTAGGGGAAAGCATGTTTCAGAATGTTATGAGCCAGAACCCTATGTGGTAAAATGATCTTAAAGACAGGCATGTAAAGTCAAAAGTTAAAAAAATAAAAATGAGCATAGTTATTGATTAATGTATGTAACCAGAGTTATGTGTCTTTTTAGTAAGTAATCGGATGGTAAGTCCTTAAGTTTTTCCTAAGATGTAATGACAATTGTGTAATAAAAAATTCATGGTTTTGTATTGATATCAAGTTATGGAATTGGAAAGATCAAGTATAGAATATGAGCAAGAGGTACAACAATCAGGAATCGATAGGCTTAGGGGATACTTAGTGGTTTATATAAGCTGACCCTATATCCATGGGTTTATGAATCTAGTTTAAACTGATGAATTATAAGAGATAGACTGGGTGTAATAAGGATGCATGTAATTTATAACCAGATAAAGTGTTTAAATGACTTTAGTTGTTTTGTTATTAACTCTCAAATGACTAGTATTACCTTGACCCATGGTCTAGAAGCTTTAAGCTTAAGTAGTAATAGAAAGTTG
>JBDJHY010262081.1:0-10486 GCA_039654485.1 Withania somnifera
TCTCTACACCAAATCAATCATTCTAGATAAGTTCCTATCTTCTTTATCCCTTGAATCTTTGAGATTTGTTAAGCTTTAATGGTGGATTTAGACCTATGGGCTAATTAAGGTGTTACTCTTTATCCTTAGCTGGGTTACTGTTGGTTGAGCTTGGTGTGGTGTTTTGTAAGAGTTTCCTTGTTTTTTTAGGTACGTTACGTATGAAATTTCTTCATCTTAAGTTCATGAAAATATTCCTTTTCTACATATCTTCTCATAGCAATCTGAGGGCCTATATAGGGTAAGATTGAGCTCGTTTTAAAATAGTGGGTTCCTTGAGTTGAGACCTTTGTCCGCTTATTTTTGGTTATATTTTTGGGCTATGTGGCCCATGGGCCCTTTTTAGGCCTGATTTCTGCACTAGTTGTAATTGGCAATATGGGTATTGCTCTTCTCATTTTGACTTGTAGACCATAGTTTTCTACTCTCAGGCTATTTCGGGCAACTTATGAAAGTTCAAGATTATGAGCTCTGACATGGTAACCATCTAATACAAGACAAAAAAGTAACAAGGAATCCAACAGAGGTCAGGTGGTAAAAGCTAATAAAATAACTATAAATAGGCAATAAAGTTAGCATAGAAGATAGTAAAAAACCTATTGATTCCCCACCCCTCTAGTAAATATAAAAAGGATGAATACCTAGGCATACAAAACCTTCCTAATGCCCCACCCTGCTGGTGGTCTTCTACTTGCCTTTAATCCTTTTCTATGATGAGAGCTTTCTATTAGCTATCGTAAGTTATTTATGACTTGCTATGACCATTAGTATTGTTCCCTGGAAGTTATATAGCTTGTTATTTTAGTTTTCCTATTTTTGAAGGCTTAACCTCATAATTGTTGAACTTAAGAGCTAATTCATAGTAAACAAACTCAGTATCGTATTTTGAAACTACTTTTAGCTCTATAATACAAACTTTGATCTAGAAGGACCTTAAGCTCATATCATGGGGTATTTGTTTTAAGTTTGAGTTCTTTTACCGAAATTTAGTTCAACTAAAGATTATTTTGGGGCCTAGGTGGGCTTTTCATGATCATTACGTCGAATTGGAATTATGACATTTCCTTTAGCTCTATTATGTTACTTTGGGTTTATTTGACCTTTGGTGCACTTCCAGAGGTGTCTGGGCTAATTTTTTGTATATTTGTCAAAAGTTAGAAATTTACGTCTTTATGTTAGTTTTGGTTTTGGCCGTGCTCATGAAAATGACCTCCTTTGATCGTTTTGTCAATTCCATTTAGTCCAAAATGTGTTTTTCATGTTAGACGCGTATATTGTTTATAAAAATTATACTTCGTTTCATTTCCGATCCACTTGTTGGAACTTTAGAAATAGCTATTTTTTAGTGTTTTTGTAAACCAATTTATCGGTCCTTTTACCAATTTATCGATGACCATTAATTTGTCAATGCTCCATTTAATTGGTAGGTGCCAATAAATTAGCCCTATTGACTGATAAATCGATAAGCTGCAAGTGCGTCCACATCTTGGGAAGATGCCGATTTATTGGCACTTTTGATCGATAAATCAGTCAGCTGCAGAGGGGTTCTTTTTTAGGGGTTACCCATTTATCGTTCCTTTTGATCGATAAGTAATCCACTGTGGTCCCTTTAATGTTATTTCGAGCTTCAAAAATTCATTTCCTTCACCTTATTTCCTCAAAATTCTCTCATCTCCATTGCTCACCTTCGACCAAAATCAAATATTCATTGTTTTTTGTTGTTACAGACAAGAGGGACATTTTCCATTGTATTCTTTCAATTTCGGTTAGTATATTCTCCCTCAAAAGCTCAAGTTCAAGATTTAATGGTAATTTAAGTTCTTACTCTAAATTCAAGGTTTAATGTGTGCTTCCAGCTGGGTTTGGTGTGGGTTAAGCTTAGTGAGTTGTCATTAATGTTTTTACTCCCTTTTTGGCTATGTTCTTATTCAGTTTATACCGCGATAATTAATTGCATGATTTTGCTAATAATACAAATATTTTTATCCAGTTGAGGACTTTTTGACAGTCCAATTGAGTTCAAATTCGAAACACAGGTTCACTGAGATGGGGCCTACAGTTGGTATATTTGTATTATTTTTAGGACCATTTTATGATCCAGATTGAACTTCGAAATTATGGTCTTGTTCTTCATGTTTTTATACCTTGACTCATAAACTGATAACTTTGGGTGATTTCAGTTGTGTTTGGAGGTTTGAGCCATTGATGCGGTCTTTTTGAGGATTTTTTCTCATGCCTTGGTAGGCTAGGCTCCCTTTCATTTAGACTGGGTTATTTAGAATGCTTGTGTGGTGTTGCTAGTCTTGTGGGATGGTTGTTAGGTTGGACACTCCATTTTATATAATCTATCTACTTTACTTTCTTTCGAGTATCCCGTGAAGGGAAGTAGCGGGTAATGTGTTATGCGTGGTTGTCTTGGCCTAGTCGCTGGTGGCGTTGGACTCTATTTGCTGTGATTGAGAAACTTTACAATGACTCAGTGAGTTTATTTCTTAGTTGGTGACCTTGGGCCGATCCTAGTCAGTTGTTTTCTTTCTTTTATTATTATTTTTCTGCAATCATGCATTGTTACATTATGAGCTCTAGTAGATTGCGTACGTGTGTGTCCTGGGGTTATGGTAAAGGTATATTTGGGTTTAACTAAAACTGGAAGTTTCCTTGGCCTAATAACTAAGGGAAAAGAGGTTTTCTTACTTATATAGATATTTTTCCATGTTCACTTAGTGGTATGGGATTATTTTCAAAATATAACAGAATAAAGTTTCTATCATTGAGCTATGTTACTTGTACATTTAGCAGTGTTGGCACTAATTTTTATTGTTGGTACTATTGAGGCGGGCCTCCCAGGGCTTGGAGCCCATTCTTTTTTCACTATGGGTCAGGGACCTAACTGATTGGCGCTAATAGGGAACGGTCCGCACCGCTGACACTAATGAGGTGCTACCTCCTTGTACTATATGGAACTTTTATGATTTTTCTTTCAACACCCCTATGCATTCATTCTATTCATGTTGTTTGTACTTTTCGAGCTTAAGAGGGCACCACGGGGAGTTTTTTATGTTGTTAGTGCTTACCCACAGGATATGTTGTTAGTGCTTACCCATAGGATAGGGCGTCAAATTATTATTTTAAGCTCGTTTAATAAGAATTCACTCTTAATTTCCATTATTTCAAGGTTAAGCCTTCAAAATAGGAAATCAAACTACCAGTTCCAAGTCATGAATTACTTGGGCTAGCTAAATGAAGGATCAAAAAACAAAAAACCAAGAAAATGACCACATGGGTCATTAAAGCATCCACTACTAAAAGGGACTTTCATCCTTGAAATTCAAAGAAAGAGTTGCACCTAAAGGCTAAAACAAATATGGATATTGGGCCCTCCAATCATGTTGTATCTCAAAAGCAGCTTCCTCGAAAGGTAACGTACCATTGAACCTTCACAACCATAATCTCACTGGACCTGAACTGCCTCACATCTCTATAAATAATGTCTTTAGGCTCTTCAATATAGATTTTACGGTCATCTTGTTGAACAGACTCTCTATAAAGAAAATGAGACGGTTCTAGCCATACAAACAAAGAATAAACACATGAAACACATGATGACAACATCTAACCCTCGAGACATTACAAGTCTATAGGAAAAAACATCAATACTATCTATGATCTCATATGGACCGATGAACTAGGACCTAATCTTAACCCACCTTTAAAATTGCATAAATCCCTTTATGGGAGAAACACGCAAAAATGCCATATCTCTAACATAAACTCCAAGTGTAAAAGCCTATGATCTGTATAGGACTTTTGCCTTTACTACGCTACCCATAGCCTATCCTAGATAAACTTCACATTATCAATAGTATAAAAAAGACAATTTAAACTCTAAGGCTGAGTCTCACTACCACAGAACCAACTAATAGGCGATCTACAATAATTGCCATGCAATGCCTCAAACGACACTATCTGAATGTTAGAGTGATAATTGTTATTATACAAAAACTTTGTAAATTAAAGATATCTTTCCCATTACCTCCAAAATCAAAGGCAAAAGGTATCAGCAAGTCCTGGAGTACTTGGAAAGCCATCCTTGACTGAACTTCAGTTTGAGGATGGAATGATATGCTCAATGCCACCTCTATACATATCTCTCTCTGCACAGTCCTCTAAATTTGACATGTAAATTGAGTTCCTTTATTTAATATGTTTAGAAATAGTACCTTGTAGAGCCTAAAAACCTCATAAATATACAACTCAACTAGACTCTCAACACCCTAAGATGAGTCTATCGGTAGGAAAAGAGATAATGTCAATCGATTGATAATAGTCCAAATGCAATCAACACCTTTAGAAGTATGATAAAGGCCAAAAACAAAGTCCATAATTATCCTCTTCCACTTCCACTTTGGAATAGGAAGTCTTTGCATTGCACCACCAGGTCTTCGGTGCTTGAACTTCACTTTCAAAAAATTTAGGCACTAAGATTCAAAAGCTACATTATATCGGTGCAAGTCATGATACATCCTCATTGTACCTCAATAGATAGAATACTATGCAATAGATTCTGAATCAAACCATGAACAATCAAAATAGAAAGATTTATATGGTCTCATAATACACCACTAGAGCGTATTGTATCCTAACTAAAGTCATCCCCAAGGTATGCTCTGAAATCTAAACCAAACTGGCATCCTCATATGTGCACTATTGAATCTAGTCGACTAAGGTATACCTAGACTCAACATGTACCACAACCCACTCTAGAGCAAAAATATACAATCTAGCCAACCTATTGGCCAAGGAACGGATGTCCTAAGCCAATGGCCTTTCAAATTTGTTTTATAAAAGCTACGCTACCTATATTGAGTGACATCAGCTCAAGGCATATACAAACACATTAGTCCTACCGGATTGATTCCAAATACTCAAGTCATAGTCCTTCAGGAGCTCAACCCACTCTGTTGCCTCAAGTTAAGATCCTTCTGACTCAAAATATACTGCAAATTATAGTGACCAATATATATCTAATAATGGACTCCTTATAACTAGTGTCTCCAAATATTATGCATGAAAACTACCACTGCCTACTCCAATTCATGGGTGGGGTAGTTGCACTCTTGATCCTTTGGATGCTTCAAATCATAAGCTATGGAATTACCTTGATACATAAGAGCACAGCCCAAACCAAAACCAGAAGAATAAAAATAAATCGTATAGGGCTGAATATCATCTTGAAAGGAAAGAAATAGGGTGGTAATTAGCAACTCCTTAAGCCTTAGAAAGCTAGACTCATACTCTACTAACCACTAGAAGGGCGTTCCTTCTGCAGTAATCATGTAAAAGGAGATGCAATACATGAAAACACTGAACAAACTAGCGATATTACCAAACTAAATGAAGGAAATGATGGATCTCTATCGAAGTAGTAGGTCGAAGACAATCATGAATCACAGCTACCTTCACTGAATTAAAACTAATACAAGCACCAAATACCATGTGACTCAATAATTCTATAGACTCAAACTAAAAGTCACACTTTGAGACTTGGCATAGAGATGCTCAGTCCATAAAGTCTGAAGCACTATACTCAAGTGCTCCTCATACTCTTTTTGACTCCGTGAGTATGATAATACTTAATTTATGAAAACAATCACAAATCATTCTAAATAGGCCATGAATACTTGAATCATCATATCCATAAAGGCTTTTTGATGTTTGGTCATTTACTTGTTTTTTGCATTTTTCTATGCTTAGAGCTATCTAGTAGTTTTCCTAAGTTATTTATTGCTTAATGGGACCGATAGTTCAGTTCCCTAGCATCTCATATGACCGTTATCTCAATTTCCTTTTTTTGAAGTTCCAATTTTAAAATAGTGGAACCTTGAGAGTTAAATAATAGTAAATTTCTCATAATCAAATTCACAAAGTTCCTTTAGCTCCAAAATGATGACTTTGGTATAGGTACCTAAACATCGTGTTTTGGGTTTTTCGTTTTGAGTTTGACGTGTTTTGTGGAAATTAGTTCCAACCAAAGGCAAAGATGTGGTTATCTGAAGTGGATTCTCATTTTAGAGTCTAGGTGGTATTTTTGTGATCAGAGGGTTGAATAAAAATTTTAATGATTCCATCAGCTCTATAATGATGATTTTGGGATAGTTGAATAATTAGTTTGCCTCCCCCAGTGTTTGGGCTTGTTATGGGATCATTTGTGAGATGTTGGAAAATAGCCCTTTTAGATTTGCTTTGTCTTAGAAGTCATTTTAATTAATAAACCTTTGATGGTCACTTGTAGATTCCGTTGAGTCCGTAATATATTTTCCACTTGAAATACATCTTTAGTTTGTTGATATTGGGAATCCATGTTTTCTTTGTGCCTTCATTTGGAAACTTAGCTATTGCAGAAATTTTCTACAGAACCAGAATTTCAGTGTAATCACGCTTCTTGGGACACTATAACGGTTTTGCTGCAATTTTATTTTTTGAGATCACTCCAGGGGAGATGTGATCATGGTAAGTGATGACAGGGCTACGGAATGCGATCATGCCAGGCTCCCCATAATCGCGCTAAAGCACAACTAGTTTATAAATTAGAAGCCACTATTTTAGTCCATTTCCCAAACATCTCCACTTCAAATTTCTCCTCTCACTTGTCAATTTCACCACAAACTAAATAGTAATTGGTGGAATATGTTAGTATTGAGATAATATTTATTTCTCGACACCTTGACTTTAAATTTCATAAGTTTCTACTTCTTTTTTCTCCTCTTTAAGCTTGGCATGGTCTCAAATGGTGGAATTATGATCCTTGGCTCAATTATAGTAAATCATTGGTAATAAGAGAGTTTATGTGGTCTTGGATCTCTAGCAACCTTCTCCTATGATTTCCTCTTTGTTTCAGGTGAATTTTGCTCCTTATTTCAACTAAAACTCCATTAGCAATCTTTTGCATTTTTCCATAATCTTTGTTAGACCAATCAAGCACTTTTGGGGGGTCCAATTGAGCTCAAAATCTAACCACATGTTCCTTCAGGTGAGAACTTTGGGTTGGTAGTTTAGGTTTAATTTTTTAGTCTGTTGGGCCCGCATGCCTATTTTGGGTAAATATAAATAACAAAAGAAATAAGTCATCAATTTCCCTCAAAGGGCCTTACAAGCATCAATTATCAAGAAGGCCCTCATAAGGGCATATCACAATATCAGGAGAGACAGAGATCAAAACTAGCTCCATGTTCAACCTTAGTAGTTATTTCAAAGAAACTACCCCAACCCCTCAAAACATTTGACGGCATTGCATCCAATGCAATCAAAATATCAAGAACAGATGTTTGAACTCCTTGTAGCAATTACTGTAGTGGTGGATGGCTGGGAGGATCAAAGGTTCTATAAGCTAGATAAGCTCCAAAATTCGTGGGTCCTTGGGGAGGGGCGTAGGAGGTAAATAAAGCACCCACTTTCCTATTACGCTCATCTACCAGAAATTGCTGACGAGTGATCTCAATCGGCAATACCTCAATCGGTGCAGCATCATCATCATCTGTGGGGAGATTTTCAGTGCCCTCTTCATAATCCTCATTAGCTACAATTATTGCGGTACCTGCAAGTGTTTTATCCATGAAGTTATCAAGGTCAAAAGAAAAATTTAAATCCCATTTTTTATTGAAGGTGGTCATAACTGCCTTCAAATCCGACACCTCACTTTCCAAAGCTTTAACCTTTGCACATAACCTTGACACTTGAGCTCACAAGGGTCTCATTGCCTTTTCTACGATTTTCTGTATAATTTTGTATAGTTTCACCATCAATTAGGCCAATTGGAAATTTTTCGGCCCACTCATTCATCCCACAACTGATAGGTCTATGTGGTTGGCTTAGTAGGCTAGGGTTGTGGTACAGTGCTAGAGGGGGTTGGACTAGTTGCAGTGGTGACATGGTATTCTAGAGGATTGTTATCATTGAAATTCTCTTCATCAGGGCTACGAGTACAAGAAATTGAGACATTATCATTTCACTCACCCAAAATAAAGAGGTCCTCCTCACTTAATTGGCATTTCTTTAAAATCGAATTTTCTTCATCCCAGGTGGCTGCTAGTATGATCCTGGATTAAACAAACCTGACCAAATCAAGACATCGTATGAGCGGTACCAAAGTGTTATGGCATAACATAGATATCAACACTGGGAAAGAGTATTTTCATTCATGCTGGTGCATCCGAATGATGATCTCTATTGCGATAATCTCACCCACATTTAATTGTACACCAGTTATAATAAGGGCAATGAGGATGCATTTATGAATGGACAACTTATTGACATTTTTGGATGGCCTCAAACACGAGCATATAAGGTTGAGCCAATGTTTGGCCTAAATTTTCAACTCCCTCTTGTTGATTTATCCCTTAGAAATGGTCCACAATGGTTCGCCCTTGGCGATGACACTTGCAACCCACACATATTGCAACTTGGTTGTGGCTATTTTGTCCTGATAGGTGGCATCCTTGGGCCCATCCCAGCCAAATAGGATCATGTTGAGTGCTGAAGGAGAAAAATCTACTTCAACCCCTCAAATTTATACACTCAACTAATGAGACTGCTTAGGAGTTTCTATTCGATACACTAAGCATTATATGCTGCATAAAATTCCCAAACCAGTTCTGGCATATACTTGGAAGATCTCCCAGTTCCTATCTTTGAGTTTTGGTTCTAATGCTCGGGGAAGAGACCTTGCAGCTGTACCAAATAAAAATATTTCTCTTTGTTGAATCCCTTATTGAGCCCAGAACGGCATATCTTATCCAATCCTTAAATGCCAAACCTGATAACATTGTCTTTGGTAGATGGTTCCTCAATTGCTTTCCCTTTTCCTTTGTCACCTTGAGTAGCACGGGAGGTGTTTCTTCTAGTTTTTTTCATGTCGCAATATCATGTTAGACATACTAATACTAACACACAACACATAGGAATGCAGTGTACAAAAGTGGGGGAGTAGGGGTGTGTGTGTGTGCCAAATTGTGTGGATCACTCACCAAATAGTGTGGTTGCACAATTTAGTATGTGAACCGTACAACACACTACCAAAATGTGTGAATTGCACAATTGAGTGTGCGAATACCACATTAAATCCACATAATGCACTCCCTCAATCATGCAAAATGCATAACTAATTTTACGGTCGCATAATTTTATGTGTGAGTCACATATTGAAGCTGCACAATGTACTGCTTCAATAATGTGAATTATTTTCACATATGAGAATGACATGTCACTATCAGTCAATTTAAATTATTTAGGGTCGTTCTGCGGTTTCTTATTTTTTTATCATGCTATCCGGGTGTTTCAAAGTATTAAAAATTTCCCTAAGCAAAAGGCTTCCTAAGAGGAACCCCCTTCCCATTATGATTCATGTGTGATGTAACGATAGTGCCTGCTCTTGCATTTGGGCATCTCCATCAGAATCGTATGGGGTTACTTCAGACTTAAAATCAATCCTCCATAATGTAGAAGGAAACACAAAAGTATCCTCCCCCAACAAGTTCTATAAGTTCAACAAGCATTGGGAACAAGGGCAACATTTTCTTACCTGGGTGGGAACATTATCCGAACCGCACAATTAATTATACGACCGCAAGAAAAATTGTGCGAACTGCATAATGTCAATAATAAGAAGCACAAATTTCTTGTTTATTGTGCGGTTAGCACGTGTAATTGTGCGACAACACAATTTTTGTATGGAATCACAAAATGACAAGATGGAGCCGCACAAAATTCTTGTTTATTGTGTTGTTCGCATTTCTAATTGTGAGACCACACAATATGTGTATGGAACCATGCAAAGAACTTCACAATTAACTCCATAGGCACTAGTTTATTGACTGGGCCACACATCAAATTATGTGATTGCACAATTTAATATACAGTCCGCACTTCTTCTGGTTTGGGCCTAACCAGTGCCTTCCATGCTTTTCTCCCAATTTTAGTCCTCTTGCTTCACCTATACTTCTCCTAGACGTGAATGTAAAATTAAAAGAAGATTAACTTAAGGAAAACACTTGGGTTGCCTCACAAGAAGCACCTTAATTAATATCAAAGCACGAGGTGGATACGGGTCGTTAAGCTCCATCGAGATAGATGACCTCAATCCTCTTTACTTCCCCTTAACATTCCAAGTGGTGCTTCACACATTGACCATTCACCTTGAGTGTCTCTCCAACTTTGCCTGCCAATTCAATGGCACCATGTACGTATACTTGGGTTACCTTGAAAGGACCTGATCATTCAGACATCATCTTTCCTGAGAACAACCTCAACCTTGGGTTGAACAAGAGTACTAGATCTTCAACTTTGAATACCCTTCGCAAAATTTTGGCATCGTGCCATTTTTTCATACATTCCTTGTATAGACTTGCACAATTGTAGGCTAACATTTGGAATACATCGAGCTCATTGAGCT
>JBDJHY010262092.1:0-10486 GCA_039654485.1 Withania somnifera
AATAAAGAATCAACTCATTCTGACTGAACACATTGTAAGCTTAAAGACATCCACGTTGACACCACAGAGATAGTATATCCAAATATTTAACAAAAAACTATCACTGAAAGCTCAAGTTCACGATTCAGATAATTATTCTCATGGTTTTTAATATATATATATATAGGCATAAGATATCACCTTAAAATTCTTCATCAAAACAAGACTAACTAAACTCGAGAAGCATCACAATAAACTATGAAACCATCTATACCCTCTAGTAGGTCAACACTGGTGCAGAATTCAACCTATCTTTCAACTCTTAAAAGCTCATATCATAAATATCGAACCACTAGAACTTGACCTTCTTCTGGGTCAATCTGATCAAAGGGGTTGCACTAGATGAAAAACCCTTAGTGAATCTCCTCTATTAACAAGCTAAACCCAATAAACTCTTAATATTTGAAGGATAAATGGGTCTAGGCTAGTTCCTCACTCTATTAATCTTTGGGGATAATCTATCTAAATACTCTTACTGGAAATCACATGCCAAATAAAGGAAACTAACTTCAAACAATACCCATATTTGGAGAATTTTGCTAGCAACTGATGGTCCTAAAAGGTCTTTAATATAATTTTCAAGTGGTCTGCGTACTCCTTACTTATGGAATAAATTAGAATATCAGCTATGAAGACAATCAAGAACATATCTAAGTACTTTTTGAACTCCAAGTTCATAAAGTCTATAAAACCTACAAGAGCATTGTTTAGTCCAATAGACATAACTATAAATTCAAAGTGATCATACCGAGTTTTACAGGCTATCTTTGAAATGTCACATTCTCTAACAAGCTAATAGTAACCTGATTCAATGTCAGTCTTGGAAAATCAACTGGCACCTGAAGCTGGTTTGAATAGGTCATCAATTTTAGGTATATGATTCTTATTCTTAATGGTGACCTTGTTCAACTAGTGATAGTCTATGCACATATGGAGAGAACCATCTTTCTTAATTATGAAGAGAACTAGATCACACCATAAGGGTACACTAGGCCTAATGAAACAATTATCTCAAAGGTCTCTTAACTGGTCTTTCAATTCTTTGAGTTCTATTCGATCCATTCTATATGGTGGAATAGATATTGGTTGAGTTCCAAAAAGAGGTCTATGCCAAAGTCCCTCTCTCCAGCTAGAGGGACTTTGGGTAGATCCTCTAAGAAAGTTATTAGGAATTCATTTACAACTAGAACTAACTGAAGAGTTGGATTTAAATCCTTAACCCAAACTAGATAATAATTCAACCTTTAGAGATGCGTTTTATGGCCTTAAGGTAAGAGATAAAGCAATTTTTAAGCACTGAGTGACTTTCCATCCATTTTAGGATAGGCTCATCTGGAAATTAAAACTTAACTATTTTGTTTCTACAATTGACTGAGGAATAACATAAATGCAACTAACCCATGCCATAGATGTAATTAAAATCTATTATGTCTAACTCTATAAGATTAGTTGGTATGACTTTATAGAGGACCAAAACTGGACAATTTTTGAAAATTTGTTTTTTCTACAACTAAGTCACCAACTAGTGTAGTGATAGAGAAGAGTTCTAAGATGTTTTATGGACCGACTCTATGTTTTATGAAACATAAAGTATGGAAATGATAATATATCCCATGGGTCTATCAATTTCTTAAACATTATAGAAATGGACTTATAACATACCGCTAACATCATTTAGGGAGTTCTCTTGATCCTGGCGGGATCCAAGTGCAAACATAATATTCTAAATACCACCACCTCTCCTACTAGAGGTACCCTTCTGAATATTCTTTCTTGATGAAGCTGCTATAGACATAATCTGAGCTCTACCACTACCTTTAGATGAGGGGTACACCCTTAACCTAGGACCAAGATAGCTAAAACTGAATCGTCCACCCTTTTCATAAAGGCACTCTCTAAGGTGGGTTTTACCACACTTGTTACAAGTAGGGTAAGAGGGTTCCTTTGTAACACTCCCATAAGAGTAAGAACCTGGTACTTTACTCTTTTAGTCTTATTTGTGAGTCGATGTTGGAGATAGAGCACTAGATGAAGATCTTTACTAAAAGCCTAGTCGTTACCACCCCCAGTCCTCTATTTGTGATATTCAAAATTTCTTATTCTGGCTTTTTTATATTACCCATCCCTTTCCTTTAATTTCTTTTTTTCCATTTGCTAAGCATTGGTCATAAGTTTAGAGATATTCATATTCCCAATTAACTTAGCCATTTTACATTCTTTCTTAACTAAACTAAGATACCATGAATAAACCTACTCATTTTGGTTCTCAACTCAGTAACTATTCTGGAGCATATTTAGGTAGCTGAGTGAACTTGAGGCAATACTCCCTCACTAACATGGAGTCGTGTCTCATTTTATGAATTCCTCAAACTTAGCTTCCCTAAGCTTTCTTTAGAAGACCTTATCTAGAAAAGCATCCTTAAACACATCCCAAGTGACTGGAGATATATTTTTTCCCTTATACTCCTTCCACTATACATACCAAATATGAGATACATCATTCAGATGGTAGGACGCTAATTTTGTATGATCAACTTTAGACACCTTCACTATATTAAGGATCTTTGTAACCTTATTTTACAAACTCTAGGGTTTTCCTCAACCTTTGAACAAGTGAATTTGGTGGATTCCTTCTCATAAAATCTCTGACTTTTGAGGTAGAAGAACCTCCAACAAGGATTGTAGGTGCTTATCCTCAATGATTCACCTGGGAAATAATAAAATGAGATAATAAATTAATTGTATTCATGAGTTTAGCATTAAAAACATTATTTTTTCGAGTCTGTGGTTGAAAAGTTGGGGCAACTAGAGCTAGAGGTTATGAATGAGTATGATCCTAATTATTAGCACGGGCTTTGGCCCTAGTTTACATACCAAGTTTTCATAAAGGCATGATATGTAAAAGTTTAGATCACAAATTAGAGTAGCTTAGAGTTAGAATCTACTGTATGATATAGAACATGAAAGAAAAGAGACATTTCTTAAAATATTTTATAGCATCTTTATTATAAGTGTGGTAAGCTTTACACTCATAGTGAAGACTCTACTTAATATGACTTTGAGACATACCTAGAACTCTTGAGCCTGATGTTTTGATACTAGTTCATTTGCATGCCGAGTCGACACCTTAGATGGGATGTGGTATTTAGAACAATAAGTATATGGGTTGTAGTTTGTACTTTCTATATATAGTTGCTTTACATATACGATACTAGGTTCTTGGTTATGGGGGGTCATGTTCAGTTTTGTATTTTCATATTTTGAATCTATCTCTTATCTTCACCTCCCTTCTCTTTTATTTTGGTTTTTAGTACTGGTCTACCACTTCATGCTTTATGCTAGGGGTAGGCTTGTCCACAGGTGGGATGTTGATGCCATCATAACTTGATTTTTGGGTCGTGAAAGAGTGGTATTAGAGCTTTAGGTTCACCAATGTCTTTAGATATAGGAGAAAGTATTTAGTAGAGTCCTGTGGATCAGTATGTAGACATATATATCCTATCTTAGAAGGCTTCAAGGCATTCTTTAGGAAAGACTCTCACTTTTTAACTTCTTACGTTCTTTGTATGGTTATTGGGTTTGTTATCACCTTATTTGGCTCTATGCTTTTCAAACAACTAGGAAGATGCCCTTGGTGAGAACTAGTTAGTTCCTCACATGTATCCCTGGAGTTTCCAAATTAAAATAGAGCGCCATAAGACCATATCACAAGCATAGGGGTTAGGAGTAACTTGGGCTCCAACAGTTACTAGTATACTAGTCCTTCAGGGCACCATGATTCGGACGAGGGTGTTAAGGGGTACTTCAAGGAAAACATTATAAAGGGATGATTTTTTGGATTTCATCAGGAATCTTTGAATATATAGGACTATGAAACCATGTTCTATAAGAAGGTCAAGTATATTGCCGTGCTTTACCCTACCAGATGTAGTAGAGTGTTGGGTTTCTTAGAGGACTGGTCTTGTCATTATATTTGGCGATAGAGCACTTGGTAGTAGCAGGTCATACCCTTGGATAGTTCTTTGGATAGTAGTCACCCTTAAAGAGGCTTGTTGTGAGACTTATGGGGTTGGTGGTTAGAAAGTCTACCAGAGGAAGAGGGATAGTTATGATCTATCTCAGGATCTGAGGGATGCACATCTTGGGGGATCTCTTTATAGGTGATGGGTTTGGAAATAGGACCATAAATTTCCTCCTTCCCGAGGTTCTTTTGACACAACATCCTGGCAGAGTAGCCAAAGTTTAGGTTCATCCCATCTAATTTTTTGTTTAAGTTCTCAGGATAATTTCAGTGATAGCCAATTTGTGAGTTAAAATGAGATTTTAGCGGCAACAACAGATCCAGTTGACCTATTCCAGTTAGTATCTTTATATCATTTCTTAGTCAGATGATAGAGGCCAGGGCACTCAGAGTAGTCAGCCCGCTAGGGGCGTATCTTCAGGTTCGCAGGGCTGTAGTGTCTATAGTAGTTTAGTTGTGATCCCTGCCAAATCAAGGCCGAGGTTTCCATGTGTAAGGTGAGCTAGTCTATTGGGCAAAAGGGTGTCTGTTGTGCCAATCCATATAGTTGACAGTTATTGCAGCCTTACCTCAATAGTTAGTTAGGTTGGATGGCAATATTAGTAGTTCTTATATGCTTGCAGAGGGCTTGGATTTTGGGCATGGGAATGCCCTGGTTGTGGATGCCTTAGTTAGGTTGGTCAAAAGAGTCTTCCAATGATTCTCCATCTTTTGGTTCATGGCCTTGGGCAGGATGTTTCGGGTGTGCTACCTTCGAGCTTTAGTTATGATATAGTTTTATTCTACTCCCTGCCTAGTTAGCATATGTTAACTTGGGCGTGACTCTGACTTATTTCTTGATTTCTTTATCTATGCTAGCTTGAGTGACTATATCTTTGTTGATGTTGTATCATGGAATAGGTTTAGGCCTTACTATTAATCTCTGATGTTGTAGCCCTCTTTTATGTAATTCTTCGTTGGCATTTGGGTTGTAATTTCAATTGGTGAGCTGTGTCTTGTATGTTAGCCGAGAGATGTCTGTGGTCCTTATTAGGATGTGGTCATATGGTTCAGAGGATGAGTCCCTTTGTTTAGAAGGGCCTTACTATATCCTAGCTGAGATTTGAGCACCCTTGCCTTGTTTTACACTGAGCGATTGATATTTTTTATGAGGCCCTTATGTTTCCCGTAACAAGGAGGGAATTTTATAGTGGTAGATCCTAGTGAGTGCATTTGAGTTATTTGGATAGTTTTGCATGTAGATGTTGTGAGATAGCGGAGTTGGACCTGCTGTTGATAGGTAGTCTTTGTGATCTTTCTGGGCATGGGAATGCTACCCTATTCTCCCTAGATATAGGCTTTTACTATTGTGATTTTACCTTATCCATGACCGGTGTATCTCGACAGTTTGTTACGGTTCCTTGGACCCTTACCGATTGAGATCTATATTCCATTTAGGTTAACCAGTTAGTCCTTCGAGGGTGCTTATTAGCATTGTGGTCTACAGTTTCTTTATTCTTGCTAGAAGATGCCTTATTATCCTATGGTGGCCTTGCTCGTCCATGAGCTATTCGGTAGCTCTAGGTTTTGACCAGTTCTATATGTTACTTCCATCAATTGGTTCTACAGAACCTGAGTGAGTAGTTTTGTAAGTAAATAAATTTACCTCTTTGTTCTTTTCCTTCAGCTCTGGATTGATTTTCAAGGATTTATCTTTATCCTTCACTCATGTTAGGGTGAAATGGGGTCGGTTGTTATCTCTTGGGTTGTCTCGATCGTGATTGCTTGTGGTTAGTATTTGTACCCTTAGGTATGTAACTATTCTCGTAAGTGAAAATGTTCTTTTATTGGTGGATCTAGGCTGTGGTATCCCAGAGGATTTTGTATGCTCAGTTATGTGATTCATTTCCGGTCTTAGTCAGCTGATGCGGCTGTATAGGCTTGATCTTCGTTAATGTCCATTGATCTGGTTTCTGCTATGATTTCTTATGTTTGGACTAGTGATTGGTTTTGTTGGGTTGTGATCTAGTTTTGTGATTGTGTTCTTTGCATGATCATCACGAGAATTTCAGGTTTTGAGTGAGGTAGCTTAAATTTATCAAGTTACAAGTAGTTGGGGTCATCCCTGTTCTCAACATATGATGATCACTAGTTTCGGGCATTTGGCTTTTAGATAGCATGACAACTTGGTCTATTACACCAATTTCATATGCGATGACGGTAGCTGAGTTATGATCGTGACCTGAGGTTCTTGCCTAATAGGTGAGTAAAATGATAGAGTACATTGGGATGATCATTTCCTTGAGTGCTAGATGTCTTGTCTATTTGGTTCCCAATCAAATATAGGTTTGTGGGTTGATTTTGATGATCAAGGTTCAAATGGTCACCTTGGTTCTAGTTCCAGGCTGAAAGTCAGGTTTGTCATGCAAAAAAGGTAAGCTATCATTTGTGGTACCTGATATTGTTGGTTGACCAGTTGGTATCGGTTGCCTTTTCGTGACGTCGATAGTCGATTATACTTATAGAGCTTATTTTCTTTGGATCTATCCTATAGGGTTTTGTTATTTTTTGATAGTACGTCATGGATAGACATTGGTACCTGTAGTTCTAGAGTTGATGATTTGATTCAGGCCATTCTTCGTGAGGCCCATGATAACCGATACTCCATACCCTGTGCATAGCAGAGATGTGAAGAGGGTCTTACTACCTTTATTTCAAGGGAAATTTTGCTGATATGAGATCCCAATTTCTGTTATTCTGGATAGCACCACCTGAGTTATTTCTTAATTTGATAAGAATAGTATGTACTGATTTCCATCTGCAGATTAGTTGGACATCTAAGGATATATCGTGAGTTTGTTTCCTTGATTTTGGTAATGGTTGAGGTTGACATTTGGACTAGGTGAAGATTCATATGATGGTAGTTGCTATTCCATCATCCTGACAGCACCATTCGTGGATTTGTATGGTAGGCAATTACAACTCATCGATTGATGGGTATAGTAGGGTTGGGTTTCCACCTTAGATTCTGAGTTGACTTGAGATGCCATAAAGAGAGTCAGACTTGTGAGTTAGATTTCAGAGATCACATAGTAGGTAAAAGAGTTGCACAGATTATAGACTTTGCTTCTTGAGTTTAGTACCAAGGAATTGATAATTGAGGTCTCAATTGGGACCATATGATATCATGGAGCAAATTAGTGGGGTTTCCTACAAATTGGCCATACCTTCAGAGTTAGTGGCAGTACATCCTATTTCATCCACTTCTCCGTGCCTCATTGTTATATATTAGATTCTTACCTACCTTTTGTTATGAGTCATATTGATTGGATGGCTAATTAGTTCTGTCAGACACCTTGAGGTAGTTATTGATGAGAGAATTATATAAATGTTGCGTTCTTGTTATTTTAGACTTCGAGTACTCCTTTCTTCTTAACTTTCGTGAATGAAAGTTTCTTTAGTGGTGTATATTGTAATGGCCCTCGGGGCCATTTTTATGATTCCCATATTATCTCCGCATTTAGGGTATTCTAGTAATTGCTCCAAGTCATTTGTGATCTGCTGGGATCGATAGGTTGGTTCCCTAGTAGTTTAACGGTTAAATTTCTCTAAATAATATCACTTTTGGACTTACTTACTATTATGACCCTGGATATCCTTTCTGTCAATCCAGTTGAGTCCAAAATATCAATTACATAAAAATTTTATATATGGAATGCCGAAATATACTCCGTTTCCTTTTTAAGCCTCATTCAGATTAAGGCTGGTTGAAGGCCAAATCATAGTGATCGCATTGCCCAGGCCCTTTGTGCATCACGATTGCATGGTAGTGCACCTAGATCGCGTAGACCAGACTTAGTATTCATCATGATTGCATGGCAGTGGGATATAATGGCGTAGGCTAAGGCGTCCAGAGGTTGCAATTTCTTGGCGATGGGACACAATCTTGTAGGTGCCCTGATAGGCCTATATAAAGTTTTCTTATTTATTTGGTTTGATGAATTTCTAAGAATTATCTCAAGCTACTCCTTATTCTGAGGCTGGTAGTAGTATGTTAAAGAGTAGGTTGAGTTTTACTCTATCGAATCATATCCCAGTTGTTCTACGATTGTTTCTACAGTGTAATTCTTTATTTTCGCTATTGTGATAAAGTTTTCTATATTGCATTAAATTTTATGGCTTATGTCTTCGATTCCTACCATTAGTTTGAGCTGTATTTTATTCTATATAGTATAGGAGATATGCTCTATACTTTGGTATAGATTATTTTATCTTTTTGAGCTATTAGGGTTTATATAACCGTTTTTATCCGGGATTACAACCTTTCTATTTATATAGAAATATAGGTCTTGTTTTAATCCTCTTGACTCGTGGATTACATTTTAGAAAATTCATGTGGTGTCGAGATCATTTTTGGTTCTTCGCTTCTCCCGATGTGACTTTTGAGGTTTCTACCGGGAGTAGGTAAGGTACAATCTACTTTCTTCAAACTAGATCTTAGTATAGTATATGTATGGTAATGCACCAGCTCGGGGATGAGATTACTACTCATGCCCCAATATGCTTATTCTTTTGGCCTATGGCCTACTTAGTTAGATGTAGCTTGGTTTCCTACCCTGGGGCTGTGTCGTCTTATTCATGTACTGAACGTTGAATCTTGATGGTTGGGGAAGGAGTATAACCATTGGTGCCTATTATTTATACAATGACTCTAGAATATATACTAGTTGGGTGGGGATTATACTAGTGGGTAGATCTTAGTAGCTAACCCCTGATTTAGGTTGGTGGCTTTAGAGACGATCTAGGTAGGCTAATTATTCTTTATACTATCTGAGGTGATGCGTATGATTAGGGTGTGTGAGGACACTTAGCCATAGATAGCCGGATGAGTCTTCGCTGGATAGTTAGAAGACCTATGTGATAACACTGTACCTAGATGGATACGGCTTTGTTGGATAGTTAGCAGCCCTATGTGATGACATTGTACCTAGAGGGATATGACTTTGATGGATAGTTAGAAACCCTGTGTGATGATATGTGCCCTAGCCCAGTGTGATCTTGGGAGTGAGTTGTATTAGTGTGAGTGCCCTAGCCCTATAGATTCGTGTTTTCCTCTATATGGGTGTGTATTTGGCCTTTGATGGGCGCTTTTTGGGAAGTTTTGACATCTTTGGTGCGACTACTTATGTATCAGGAACATAGTTGGGCTAGGAAAGGATGTACCTTTTGACTAGGGCTTGGAAGCCACCCTATAGATTCTAGTTAGCAGCCTTAGACCGGTTTAGTCTATTAATTGGTTTTGTGCAGCAAACATGCATTAAAAGTTTTAAAAGGTAACTTGATTTTGACAGAGTAATAATCAAAAACTGATTTCTTATATATATTTATATCTTTGAAAACTATTATCATGAGAAGTATGGAGCTATTTTCTTACACCACTTGATCAAATTTTCTTACTACCACCGTGATTATTTGATAATGCCTACATGGCGACAATTGGGTTTTACTGAGATTTTGATTTTTACCGACATGACTGGACTTGAGTTTCCACTGAGATATGATATACGAGATTATCCCCAAGTATGGCCTTTGTGCCCTGATGAATAGACCACTAATTGGATTTTTATGAGGATTTGGTACTTGGTATTCGATCTCCTAACAGACCCTCTGACACTGGGTGGCTATACTTTAGATGTTACTACTAGGTAGGAGTTACAGCCCGAGAGAGGGGTATACTAGAGTAGGAGGGGTAAGTATATGGGAAGCTTCCATGGGTCCACTCTTTGGTAGAGTCATGTATCAGGGAGGGTGCGTATAGGTACTATTTGCTTTTCAACACCCTTTGCATTACATACTTTGTGCTTGGTTGCACTCCTCGGTTTTATGGGGGATTTTTGTTGGGTTAATTATATGCTTATGTGATGGTTGGTAGCTAGGATTTTTTGCTACTGTTATGTGTATTTGATTACTTTTCATTCCTTAGTTACTATTACATTTAGTGGTATATTCCTTGTATTTCTTTTTCTCTATCTTGGTCCTTACTTATGTTGGTCATGTTGGATATCCTATACATGTCACATTTAGTCATGACTTTCTTGTGGCCCGAGTCTATGTGTTATACCATGTTAGTGGCTTTCATTCATACTTGTTAGCTGATACTGCACAAACTGATAGTTGATTTTTCACTGCACTCACTAGCTATTACTGTAGTTGTCCTTCCTGTTGTACAGTATGTGCTGGTGCCCTAGTTTACTTTAGTCTCCATTTACCTTGCTTATGATTACTTTTTCCTGGTCAGCCTATGATTCCTACTGAGAACCTGTTGTTTTAGCTACTCTTGCTACACTTCTGCATCTTTTTGTGTTGCAGGCTTTAGTATGAGTCATCAGGATGGAAGCGATCGTGTGAGCTAGTTTGGTGTTGTTTCAGGAGATATGGTAAGCAGTC
>JBDJHY010262113.1:0-10485 GCA_039654485.1 Withania somnifera
CATTCCTTATTTAGTCTTGTTTGGTTGTAGCTGTCGTTCCTTATTTAGACTTGTTTAAGTGTAGTCGTTTTATCTTTAATTTGCAGTTCGTTATGGTTCAATTCATGCGTTCTAGTTTGCAGTTGTTTCATGGTTACTTTTTTGTTGGTTATGGTTCAATTCATAAGTTCCAGCTTGTAGATGTTTTATCCTTTTTCCTAGATTGGTTTATAGATGTTTAATCCTTACTTCCCAATTGGATTATGTACAATTCCTGAATTCTAGCTGGTTATTGATTTATGATGGGTTTTCCACCCAAAATGCATTCTGGGTTGTTAGAATTAGGAACTCCTGATGCTCGTTTGAAACCCTGGGAGTTTTCCCCTGGGTAGCTACAAATCACAGACTGCTGCAGTGCCCTAAGGTCACCTTGATGAGGTTGTCTTGGTGAGGTCACCTTGGCGGAGCTGCCTTGGCGAAGTCACGCCAATGCCCTGAGGTCGCCCTGACAAAGTTGTCTTTGTGAGGTCGCTTTGGTGAAGTCACCTTGGCGAAATTATGCCAGCATCCCAAGGTTGCCTTGACATGGTCATTTTGGTAAGGTTACCTGGTGAGGCCACCTTGGCGAAGTCATGCTAGCACCGCGAGGTTGCTTTGATGAGTTTACCTTAGCAATGCCGCCTTGATGAAGATTGCTTGATGAGGTCGCCGTGGCGAGGTTTACAAGTCCTTCTTAGTTTAGATGTCTAAAGACTGCTTACGCCCCTTGTTCCTGTTTTATTCTGTTAGGTCATCTCGATGAGGACCACCCAAGCAGCCCCTGGCATCTAAATAGGGCTTCACCCTTTCATTTTAGCTCGTTGTACTTATGTTCTTAGTGTCTTCTTGAGCTTACTTTCGGACCACGGATCCCCCAAGTTGAGGTTGTGTGCCGGTGTATTAATTTATGTATTTTAGAATGGGTTGATATTATTATGGCTTGTGATATGGCCAACCATGTAGGCTGGGTTATTTAGGTTGATTGTAGTTATTCTATTGATTTTTATGTTGGATTCCGGGGTCCGGAGAGTGCATAGAGGGTAAAGGGTTGCATGTACGGATCTTGACCACCGTGTGGAGCCCACTGACCTAGAAACTATCTGAGCTATTAACTGATGAGTCTGGTAAGATAAGCTCTTAGATGGTGGCCTTTTGCCGATCCTAGACTACGTTTACTTTATGGTTTCATTGTTATTTATCTTATTGCTACTGCTGCACTGATACCCTTGTATACTTACTGTTAGTTTTGTTACTAGCACTAAAGGGATGGACCCTCGTTTTGATTATTGGCACTAAAGGGATAGGCCCTCATTTTATTATTGAAAAGGGGGTGTGCGTCCAGTGATTTTATTGACACTAGCAGGAGTTGTGTGTCTGATGTTTTTATTGATACTGACAAGGGGTGTGTGTCTGATGATGTTGTTGACAGTGACAGGGTGTGTGTGTCTAACACTGATGGGGGTGTGTGCCCGGGTGTGATACTATTCTACTTTACTTCCTGCACCCTTGTGTATTTCTTTAGGTATGGTGTGTGCTCATGGGGCTTAAGGGGGAGTCATGGTGGGTTTTGTTGTATTATTTGTGCCTATCGGCGAGATGGGGCACCAGGTAGGTTATGTTGTGTTATTTATACTTACCGGTGGTATGGGATGCCGATAGGTTCTTATGTGTTTACTTTTATTTCATATTTATTTGTATCCTTCTATTTGATCTTTAATCATGGTTCTTACGTACGTGATATCATGGTTAGTGAGGTTTGACTGAGCTGGAGCATAAGTTCTCTTCCTTACTTCATTGCAGGTTTTAGATTTTGGACTCTGTAACCTATATCTATCATGTTTAGTTCCTGTAGTTCTATACTAGTACATTCAATATCTTACTTTTTTGCTTACTATCAATTTTACCACTTCTTTATTATTTCTGTACTATTATCGACATGTTTTACTTCTCGCTTTATTACTCGCATTTCATTTTAACCCAATTGGCAGATGATATCTATTGGGTACCTTGTTGGTACTCACGCTACACTTATGTACCTCTTTTGTGGTGCAGATAGAGGCAGGGGTTATCAGCAACGTGGTGATCATGTGGAGTAGATCCAGTTGACTAAGAAGATTACAATGAGCTTCGTCGTCCGAGCTGACCGTGGTTTCCTTCACTTGGCTTATTTTATTCGGTTCATAGTAGGCTCTATATTGTATTATCTTTTATGGGATATCTTACATTTTGTATCTTTCATTTATCCTGTATAGTAGCTCTATATGCCACTGATACCAGGTTTTAGGATTCGAATTTTGTATGATTCCTTGTTGGCTTTTGCTTTATGTATTCTTTCCTTTGCTGTATTGGTATTCTAAAAGTCTATAGGACATTGGGTATAGCTCCAGGCTGTAGGGTTAGGTTTGTTTATAGAGGAGTGTAGACGCCATCATGACTCGAGTTTTTGGCTCTTGACACAATCCCCTTTTACATTATATATGCTGCTAGAAATAATTCCTAGTTGACTAAATATTGTTACTAGGAGTAAACCTGATACCATATTCCCTGTGGGACTGACCCCAACCTACTTGGGTTTTATATTTGACCAACGATCACTTATTCTTCATTGAGAGGTCTAATTTGACCATTATCAAAATTTGGTGTTGTTTCCTGGAATGCTTCTCTCTGTGAAGTCAAGTATAGTATGTCATTTAGTTTTGTCTCTAGTTTTCACCTTTTTTAATTGTTTTTGTCTGCTACAGGTCACATGTAGTGCATACCAAATACCTGTAGCTCGGGTATACCATTATTTCCATAAGATCTAATGATATCACAAATATTGTCAAGAATGAATAGGCAAGACAAAGCACCGTTACCTGATCCTAAGCAGCTCCTTGTAGAAGTGACATAAAAAGGAAATCATACAGAGGCACCTCTTATTTAGCCTGTGAGGAATAATGAGGTGTATTCGGATGATGATGAGGCAGATCTTGATGGGGTTGGAGATACTGGGGAAATCATTCTACCCCCGTTAGTATCAAGAAGCAAATTTAACATCACCAACACAATATACAACTATTAACTATGAAAGGGTTTTTCCGAGGGTTGCTGGGTAAGACTCTAACCTGCATTTGAAAATTTTCACAACCATATGCAAGTCTTACAACCTGCTAGGAGTAAGCAAAAATGCAATTCAACTGAGGCTTTTTCCATTGTCATTAAGTTGAGAAGCTACAATATGGTTGGATGAGTTATCGCCAAATTCAATAGCAAATTCTGGAGAGCTAAAAGAGGATTTCTCAGAAAGATTCTTTCCCCCCTCTAAGATTCTAGTGTTGGGGGATGAAATTACCAACTTCATGTAGAAGGATGATGAAGCATTGCATGAGGTATGGTTGGGGTTCAATAAGAAAATATAGCATTCTTCTACATACGGGTTGGGGGACAATTACTTGAAGGAGATTCTATCATTCTTTGAATGCTCCTTTGGTTGGGTATGGATGGAATAAATGGAAGGTCATACATATTGCGAACATATGCACAGGTGGCATAAGATCTTAACAATGTAACAAGGAAAACTAGGGGTTGGCATACCAGAGGATTTAAAGTATCTAGTGGAGCCAAAACTGATGTTATGTCGGCAGAACAACACCGGAGAGAAGATGAGCAAGATCAGGACATGGCTCACCTGAAGACGCAAATAGATTTGATATCTAAATAGTTTCTATGTGGGATCATGGAAAAGTTAAGGTTGTCTCTTCTTATGAAAAGGGACCATACAATGGTAGTAAGTCAGACGCGAAAGAAGAGGACAAGTATATATAGAATCAGGGGGTTCCAACAGGAACCTAGGGTCAGAATTGTAATAGAGACTATTTCAACGACAAGTGAGACTACAGATATAGGGAGCCTAATAGCTAGAGAAACAAAGAGACGTACAACAAAAAATGGAATGGATTGTGTGATTCTCCGAGATAGCAAGAGAGAGAGGAAGGAACTTCAAGGTTGGAAGAAATGTTAGGCAAAGTCTTGAATAAGGTGGAATCCTATGATGAGAGTTTTCAGTCGATAAATATGAAGATATAGAATATTGATTAGATGTTTGACACATATTCCACCTTGACCAAACAACTTGAATTCTAAATAGGGTATATGTCCGTGTTATTTAATTAGAAGAAGGCAAGAATATTGGCCAGTGATACCATACACATTCCCTACAAAGAAAAATTCTAAGGATATAAAGATACCCATCGTAGCGCAACAATAAACAAAGCACTAATGGGAGGCAACCAAACTTTTTATACTTCTTTATTTTTCTTTTTCTTTTATAGTAAATTTTCAGATGTTTATTTTTTTTTCTCAATTGTTAGTTTATACAACATTAGTTCCCAAGCAATAGGGTAAAAAGTGTGTTAGCAAGCAGGACTTGGAGTTAAGGAACAATCAACCGAAAGGACAAAAGACTGGGCGAATCGTCTAAGACTAGACTAAATGCCCAGGCTCATTGTCAAAATAAAATTCCACAGGATTGAGAGAGGCCACAGGCAGAACGTCTAGGCGAGCTGTCCAAAGAGCTGCCCAGTCTTCTGTCGTGGGTATTTTCAACTTAAAATTGGGTTCGGTATTTTATATGAAGATCCAACCTGATACATCTTAAGGTAATAAAAACCCATGATCTGGAGCTAATGTTATTTTCATTTCTTTGCCCCCAAAATCATGCACCAACTACTCATTTTCCCACTCACCTACTCAAATTCTCACCTCCTTCAATCATCAATCCTAAGCTATAAATACCTATTTTTGGAATTGCATATCCATTACATTCTTCTCTAATTTCAATTCGGAAAACCCTAAGTTCTTACATAAGAAGTGTGATCTTATTCAATTAATCTGGTAAGTTTATGTTTATATTGCTATTGATGTTGATTTTTAATGTTTACTTTTGTACTAATGTTGAAGAGTGAAGTCTGATAATCCAAAAGATTATTAATTCTATGTTTGACAGAATAAATTGATGAATTCTTTGAAAATTGATATGTGGGGGTGAGGAATGGTCATATCTTAGAGTTTGAATTGGTTGGGATATAAAATTATTGTTGAAAAAGTTAGTGTAACCCTAGGTAGTGAGAAGACGATGGGCTGGGTGAATGCTTCCCTTAGGACGAACCATCTAGTCACACCGCCTAATAAAATACTAACTGTTTTAGATGTTGAATATCTGGTAAAACAGACAAACATTAGACAAACAGTCCGATCTTTGATGGATCGTCCAAGTTTTCATAAAAATAGAAAAATTATTGATTGGAAGAACTGTCTAATCTTGGATGGCTTGCCCAGATCCTTCAGTAGTTCATACACTCACCTAATGAAAAAAACTAGAATATAGAAGGGAGCAACCGACTTTTGTCAGACGAAATGTTAACCATCTCCGTCTGAAATTGTTTATTTACTCCGAAAATTTATATATTGATATTTAGCATCCTACATGGAATACAAACTTCCATAGTGAAGAGGTGCAGGCCAACAATGCAGAATTACCTGAGAGATTGAGGATAAAGATGATAGCCCTGAACAACGGGCAACTAGGCAATAGTCGAGGCAAGCTCATTCCCATGCTGAACCTCCTAACCCCATGCCAGTTATGACTTTCTCTTCTGATGAGGAGTCTAGTGATGAGTCGAGGCATTCGTCAGGGACTGAAAGTAGCAGCAACAGCAGAAGCGCAAGAGCCCTACTCCACACCAGTTGTAGCTCCTGGTGCACACTTGTAGGGAGATATATGCCAGGTTATCAAAATAGAAAACTCAAAATTCATAGATGAGTCTCATTGGGAAAACTAGGGTCCAACAAAATCTTTACTGAGGGGCTTGATATTGAGCGGCATTACGGTACGACATGTGGCGGTAGATGTATCAAAAAGGATAATCAATAGACTATTATTTATCTCTGACAATATACCCCTAGAAGATCATCCAGACTATGTTTATCGAGATGTAAATAGGAAACTAAGATAAGATGGTTTTCCCAGGTATTGACTGATTTAGAACAAGAATGGTTGAACAACCGGCACTTGCCAATCTAGACCTCATCATTGAGTTTAATAGCAATATTCTTATGGGATATGGTAGGAATGAGGATTAGACTAATGGAGGCTAATAAATTGATGGATGAGGATGTCGTATTAGTTTCATGACTGGTTTCTGAGTACAAATTTAACTTTGGCAGACTGATTGCCAAGGATACGTGGATGAGCGCTCTGCGTGAAGGTCTGACTTACCCTTATCCTTGCTTAATCACTAAGCTATGTTCATCATTCTAAGGTGTTGATTCTATTGGGTATTGATATGGGAAATGATTCCCTCAATATGTATGACATAGAAAGGTCAAAATCTCTTTTCAAAGATGATGTGAAAAACAAAGGAGTGGAGCTACTTCCACTTCTCAGGCAGTTTTCAATGACTCGTGGACACAGACCTAGAAGATGTAGCCAACATTTTTCCTATGCACTGGGAATCCAGTGAGTCTGGGCCACAGGACCTGCCCCTAGTAATTTAGTTGACCGCCTTCTCCTTCTTTGTTTGATTTCACCCCTATAAATTTTGTATGGCTGGTTAAAAGGGTGAAGATGAATGAAACTTAATTAGAGGTATTGTCTATGGAAGTTAAGAAACTGATGAAAAGAAAAATTAAAGTCTCTTTGGAGCCGTATGAAACTATGCAGTCTCCTATTGACAACATGGAAGAACAAATGAATAAACGCCTCTGCCAGATAAGCCCAACTAAATGGGCCAGATTCCAGTTTGAGCTTGAGCAACTGAGGTCAGATGTCACAATGTTACAGTAGGGGCACTAGCTAGTATCCCTAATATTATTAGATCTTATTGATTCTAATGATTAGGACCACATACTGAGCTTGGACGAGATGTAATCTAAGGGTAAGCTGTGTGGCAAGGGGAGATGATGATGAGCATTCAGGTAAAACAAAGAAGAAGAAGGGAAAGAGGAGTAGTAGACATGATGATCAGGACCTAGAAGAGGCATAGAGGGCGTCTATGGAGACATATGTGCTCTATAAGGATAGGAGAAGAGCATGATCCATAGGTGTGTATACCATTACAATGTCGGTTGTGTCCGAGCATAATGTCAAGGAAGCTACCATTGAAGAGGAGCGTATTGTGGTGGAAATCACAGCTGACAAACAACCATCTCGGGTTGATCCCAAGAGACACAATACGACATAAGACATTGTTGGGGTACATACCCTTTTCCTTTCTTTTTTTTCACTTTATGGGGTTCTTATTGGGGACAATGCAATTTTTTAGTATGGGGGGTGGTAGTATCTTATATTTTGTTATTGATTTGTCTGAGGATTTTTGTTGCTAGATTCTTTTCCCTCAGATATGCAATCAAGTAGAACTGGTGTGTTTAGTAATATATTTTAGAAATATATTTTCCAAAATCCACTCATGTCTTGTTAAAAAATGGTAAAACCTCAAATATTACTTATTTTGAAAAACAATTCAAAAGGTATGTTTTTAAGATAGGTTATAACACAAATAATTTTCATAAATTGTAATAGGCATAACCGAATTGGGATGTTCCTAGGTGCCTTAAATTCCTTTCTCGGGACATTAGGAAATCCTTACCCAAAATTATTTCTAAACTTCAATTTTTTTTGTATCCTATATCAAAAAATTACGAGGCTTTAGCTAAAAGTTTTGTTAATTTTTTTGAAATAAATTAAGTGGTGACTCTTATCAAATTATTTTGTAACTTTCCTCAAATTTTGAAATGATTTCACACTTAGCCATTGTGTGATGTTTTTCAAAATAAGTAATCACAAATTGCAAATGTGACACCCTAAATACATTTGATATTATAAGAATCTCATTGACGTGACAGTATTTTACATCACCTATTGCACTTAAATTTTTTAAAATATGTATGTTCTGGAGTAACAATTGTGTGATTTAATGTGTTTTGTGAGTATTGGCAGAGTAAAGTTGATATTGGAAGTTTGGAGAAAGTTCAGGAAAACAGGTCATTTTTGAGGGATTTTTGGATGCTTCGTCCACCCCTAGATGGTTCGCCCAAGTCTACCATTAAAAGGAAAATCAACAGGAAAAGAAGAACAAACCAGGTAATGGATTGGAAGATTCGTCCAACCTTAGAAGATTTGCCCAAGTGAGTACTTTCTTGTGATAGAAGTTAAGGAGACTACCTGTCTGAGTCTATAAGGCTCGTTCAATGAGTTTCTGCTCAAATGGATTTCAATTGAATAGTGAAAAGACGAAAGATAAGGCAATCCGTTTGTCACCAGACAGTTCACCCAAAGTTTCGCCCAAGGCTGAGCGGCATTATATTTCAAGTTTCAAATAGTACACTTGTACCCATGCCCAATAAATACTAGAGTTAGGTTATTTTTACATTAAATTTTGATACTTTATCAGATACAACACTTTGTCATTTTTTATTCGTGGTCTTTGGTATTCTCTTCCACATACACAAGTGTGGTGAATTAGGATCTTTAATTGTCATTATACAACAGTTTGAAGGCTATTTCATTTGTATGATGCTTATTTATTTATTTATCATTTTACTATTGTGTTTTAACATCAATGTGTGGCTAAAACCCACTCTAGGGTTGTGAGATCCATGGGTGAAACACACTAGGGTTGTAATTCGTATGTGGTTGTTGGGTCTAACTAAGTGTGTGTACAAATAATCTCAATGATTTAATGGATTTTTAGTGGTTGCAAACACACGGGCAAGCCTAGGTTTAACTAGCACTAACTCTGTAGTTAAAACTAGTAGTTAATATTATGTTAAGAGATTCAGGGCGTAAACCCCTGTCTAATGATTATTGTTGTAACAAGGTAATCATCTTGAGTTACCATGATAGAAGCAACACAGTCTTTCATAGCCTAACCCTAGTGTAAAGGAGTTTATCTAGGACTAAGAGGTTGAAAAATACTTTGATAAATATCATTGGTTCAATACATAGCTCTGCACTTAGGAAAGATCACACAACAATAAGTGATTACAATCTGAAGGTTTTTTGAATACTAGTGAACATAAACCTAGATCTTCTCAACACTTGAATTCTTTTACAAGTTATAATTAGGTGCAACGGGTACATTCATAAAAAACTATCCTCATTTTTTACATTATATATGTTGTTAGAAATAATTACTAATTGACTAGGTTTGGTTCTATATTTGACCAATGATTGATTATAAATCATTAATACGTGTAATTTGAGCATTTATCACTCATTTCTGTAGATACTCCTTTCACCTAGGTGCAACTAAGATGTATCGAGACATGAAGTAGCATTAGTGGTGAAGCATCATGAAGAGGGTTTTAGCAGACTTCATTTATCAATGCTTAAACTATCAACAAGTGAAGTTCGAGGACACGAGGCTTTCCATTACTAAGTGAAGGGGGGAACGAGTTACAATAGACTTCACAGATGGGTTACCACCTAATTTCCAAGGGTTTTATTCCATTTGGGTCATCGTTGATTATAGAAAAAGTCTTCTCATTTTCTATTGGTTCAGTATTCCTATAATGTAGAGAGAAAAATTCTAATTTACCATTAAGAGGTTGTCGGATTGCATGGGTGCCAGTTTCTATCATATTGAACCATGCTACCCAGTTTACTTTGTAGTTTAGAGGATAATTCAGAGGGAGATGGGTCCCCAGGTTAAGCTTAGTACTGCCTTTCACCCTTAGATGGATGGCCAGTGTGAGAAGAATAATCATATTTTAGAGGTGATATGATCCACGGTGCGGATCTATACTCAAAAATAATGAAAGCAAAAGTAGAAAAAAAATAGAGGATATGCGGAATTCAATACGAAATCACTCCGTAATTGAATTCCAAATCAAAAGAAATGAAACGACCTATTTGATGCACCCACAAATGGAAGATTGGTTAATTGATTTCGAACAAAAATCTCTTTGAGAAATTAAGGAGTCACCCACCTTAAACACTCGACAACAAGTATGCAACAACAAATACAACTACGAAATTGGAATTCTCAACTAAGCTATTACACTCAACTGTTGAACTAAGAAATCTGAAAATTATCTTCAATATCCAAAATCAACTACTAAACAATTCAAATGACCTTCTATATATAGAGGTCCAAGTCTTCCTTATTATGCATGGGTCCAAAAGTTACCCAAAGTGACAGATAGGTTCTCATACTTTGGATCCTTGTATATTAAGTCCCAAAGTATTTCAAAGCCTTCCACAAGGGTCCTTTATTGACTTCCAAGCCTTCATTAATCCTTGATCTCTTCCATTCCCCCTTCAAGTTGCCACATGCTATAGATTATGCTAAAGGGCTCTTTAACGGCTTCCAAAGCTTCCTTGTGCTTAAGTAAAGCTTAAAATTGTTGAAGATCTCTAGCTTGACTCCTAGTTAAGGGTCTAGAGAGTATATATGTAGAGTGGCTTCCCAATATTATATCATCCTCCCC
>JBDJHY010262124.1:0-10485 GCA_039654485.1 Withania somnifera
AACTCCAGAAATTAGCACAAAATGGCAACAAAAACTCTGAAACATGAATTTCAGTCAACTTTGTTTTGCATTTCGGAGCTAACAAAACAATCAGAATTTAATTCCAAGCTCTTCTTGAAGGAAAGTTGACTAATGTCAACAAGTACTTAGTTTTGGGCTCTAAAAATAGGAAATTTCAGATATTTCTCAATCGAGATCCAAAGAATCGAACTACCGGTCCCAGCAAGTCATAAATGACTTGAGGCAGCTACTGAAATACTCTAGAATGCAATAAGTCATGTTATTCTAATAAATAACTGTGAGGGTCATTACAACATCCACTACTAAAAGGACTTTCATCCAAGAAAATCAAGTAAAAGCAGGAAATAAATAGGAAGAGAAAGTACCTGATGACTCAAACAGTTGTGGATACTACTTTTACAACTCACTCTCAATCTCCCAAGTAGCCTCCTCGACCGAATGGTGCCTCCACTTGATCTGAGCTTTCTAAAATCCCTAGATAGAATTTTCACAAGCTCTTAAATAAAGGAAAAAATTTAATCCAACTGCGTTGAATCCTCTCGAATGACACAAGACTCATCTGGAATGTACCATCGTAACATTGAAACATAAAATACTAGATGAACGACTGAAAGCATAGGAGGTAAGGCCAACCATAAGGCAATATCACCAAATCTCTCCAAAATCTCAAATGGTCTGATAAACTTAGGACTCAGCTTCCCCTGCCTACTGAACCTCATCACACTATGTATAGGAGAAACCCTCAGAAAGACTTTATCACCAACTCCAAACTCTAAGGCACGAAGTCTATAGTCCATGTAGCTCTTCTATCTACTATGTGCAACCTGCAATCTATCCTAGATCAACTAAACCTAATCAAGAGAATCACACAACAAATCTGAAGACTGGACTCTAACCTCAAAACCATCAAAACCTAATAGGCGACCTACACCGCCTACCTTACAATGCCTCAAAAGGTGCCATATCAACGCTGGAGTGATAAATATTATTATAAGAAAACTCTATCGGTGGTAGGTGCTGATCCAAAGCACCACCTAATTCTATCACACAAGCCCTCAGCATATCCTCCAACACTTAAATGGTACGCTCAGACTGATAATCGATCTGCAGATGAAATGTAGTACTCAAATTAACCGTAGTACCCAAGTTCAGCTGATCAGATCTCCAAAAAACTGTAAAGTAAACTGGGTACCTCTATCATAAATGATGGATATGGGAACACCATACAACTGAACCACCTCATAAATTTAGATTTCAGCCAGACGCTCAGCATTATAAGAGGAGTGAGTGGGAATGAAGTGGTTGACTTAGTTGGTCTGTCAATAATGACCCAAATAGTATCATCACCTCTGCTAGTCCGAGGCAAACTAGAAACAAAGTCCATAGTCACTTGCTCCCGCATCAAAGTTGGAATAGAAAGCTTTTGCTTCAAACCACCGAGTCGTCGATGCTCATACTTAACCTATTGACTGTTCAAACACTTAGACATATACTTAGAAATGTCCCTCTTCATCCAACTCCACTAATAAAACTTCCCCAAATCATGGTATATCGTAGTTGCACTAGGATGAATAAAATACCTGGAGCTATGAGCCTCAAGCAAGATCAACTACTCCAAATCACAAACTTGTGGTACACAAATGCGACAATCATACTGGAGTGCCTCATCTAAATCAATAGGAGAACTTCTAGTCTCTCTAGCTAACACTTGAGCATGATTAACAACCAAATGCTTATCATCAAATTATCGCTGCCGAATCTAATCTAACTAAGAAGATCTGGCCGCAACACATGCTAATATTCTTCTAGGGTCTAATAGATTAAGACTAACCAACCAACTAGACAACAACCAAAACCTCCACTATCAATGGCCTATGTGAAATTTACAAGGCTGTTAAGTTACCCATATTGACCACCTTCTAGCTCAAGGCATCCTCCACAACGTTTACCATGCCTGGATGGTAGATAATAAAAATATTATAGTCTCTCAGTAACTCAATCCACCTCCACTGCTTGGAATTCAATTCCTTATGGTTCATAATATACGAAAGACTACGATGGTAAGTAAAGATCTCACACTGGTAACCCGTACAAATAATGTGTCCAAATATTAAGCGCAAACACTATCTCCATAAACGCCAACTCATAAATGGGGTAGTTGCACTCGTGGGCCTTAAGCTGCCTTGAAGGATATGCAATTACTCAACCCTGCTGCATTAGAACACAACCCAAACCAACACCAAAAGCATTAGAATACACGGAGAATCCCTGACCCTCCACCACCTGAATCTTTGTTGGATCAACATTAATTCCAGTCTTGGACACTACATGTCCCAAAAATGCAACAGACTCTAACCAAAATTCACACTTTGAGAACTTGGCATAAAGACTGTGCTCTCTCCATGTCTGGAGAAACAATCTCAAATGTTGCTCGTAATCAGACTTAATCGATGAATACACTAGTATATCATCAATAAATACAACCACAAAAGAGTAAAAGTAGGGCTTAAGCACCTTATGCATCAATTCTATGAAAGCTTTTGGAGCATTAGTTAGACCGAAGGACATGACTAGAAATTCAAAGTTTCCATATTGAGTCCTAAATATTGTCTTAGGAAAATACTCTACCGAATTCGCAGCTGATGGTAACCGACTTAAGTATATCTTAGAGAACACTGCGTCTCCCTGAAGCTGATCAAATACATTATCAATTTTCAGCATAGGATGTGTATTCTTCACTGTCACTTTGTTCAACTATTGGTAATCAATGCACTTCTGTATAGTAGCATCCTTTTTTTTCACAAACAAAACTAGTGCACCCCAAGGAGATACACTAGAACGGAAAAACCCCTTGTCTAATAGATCCTTGAGATGAACCTTCAGCTTTCTAAACTCAGTAGGATCCATATGATAAGGATCCATAGAAAGGGGCTTAATGTCCGGCTCCAGATCAATAGCAAAGTCAATATCCCTCTCTGGTGGTAGGCCTGGTAGGTCGGTAGGAAATACATCAAGAAAATCCAAAGCAGCAGGGACATACTCAAGAGTAGGAATGTTGGCTTGAATATCACGAACATAAGCTAAATATGAAAAACACCCTGTCCCTAATAACCTCCTAGCCTAAGGGAATGAAATAAACCTTGTTGGTGCGCAACTACTAGAAGCTTTCCATACAACTGGAGATAAACTAAACACAACTAAGGTAACAGACTTGGCATAACAATCCAAAACCGCATGGTGAGGGACAACTAATCAATGAAAAATCTAATATCAAAATCAACCATGTCTAAAAGCTCAATTCATACCAAGTGTCTAGTCTACTAACAAAGATCATACATGACCGAATCACCTGATCCACTACTAAAGGATCCCCTACATGGGTAGCAACACACATGGATATAGAAATACATCACTGGAAAAAACTGGGTGCAATATATGAAGACATATAAGAGCAAGTAGATGCAGGATCAAATAAAGTTGACATAGGTATAGAACACAAGTAAATAGTACATGTGATAAAACCATCCAAGGCCTCATCCTTAGGTCTAGAAAGAATAAAATACAACTATAAATCATCACTATGATGACCACAATGATGAACACCATCCCTACCATGCTGGCTGCAACCACGATAGTCACCCTGTGCCCCACCTCTGGCTAGTAGAGGCACTAATCTCAAAGGTTGTATGACCTGGGGAGAAACCTGAATAGTTCCCCTCTAAGGACACGATCTGGCATTGTGGCCCACAATTCCACACTTAGAAAACAACCCTAATAGCCCACTCTATCGGGAACCTCTACCAGAGCCTATCTGAATACCATGTTGCGAAGATCTAGATCCTCGAAATACTATGCTGGAGGAGGAGATGAAATGTGCAGAGATGCCTACACCAACCTGCTAGACTGTCCTTGTGCATACTGGAACTGACCACGGCCCCAAGAGTGGGACCTACTATATCCACTCTAATATCTTTTTCTTTTATCACTGCGCTAATGCTGATCAGGATATAGATTCTCGCATGTACCAGCATGATCCATTACGGCCTTAAAAGGTTAGCCATCAGAAACCAATAGATCCATTAATTACTTCAATCTATCTCTTAGCCCATAGCAAACTTATGTACCCTATCTGCCTCTGTTAGCATAAGCTCTACCCCATAGACTGACAATTGGTGAAAATAAGCCTCATACTCAGGCACTGACATGGAGCCCTGCTCAATTTTGTTGTTCTCTCTAAATCTCTCTCTCTCTCAGCTCTGGATTTAAACTTCCTCATAAATGTCTCACAAAAATCTACCCAAGTCAGATGGGATGAACTTGTAGGTCTACAGGCAAAGAACGCTCTCCACCACTACTTAGTTGTACCCTGCATCTGATAAGTAGTGAAAACCACACCATGGGTCTTCAGAATACTCATGTTACGTAGCCTCTCTTCACACTCCTTGATAAACTTGTAAGCATTTTCCCTCGGAATCCTAGTGAACTAAAGGGGATCTAGTCTAAAAAATCTCAATAGGAGCTTCTACTCTGAATCTGTCATAGCAACCTGATACTTCTCTGCCGAAATAATAGCTTGCACTTGAATGAGATGAGGAGGTGATAGAGAAACTATTGGTATTGTAGGCTGCACTGGCTGGATAGGATGAACTGGTGCAACTAGAGGAACAAGATGCACAAGATGTACTGACTGAACTGGTTTGATTGCCTCTGCCCCATCAGTAGGGGGACCACCATAGACATTGAGCAACTTCCACAAGATGTTACAGAAATCTAGAGGAGGTTCTGCAACAGACACTAGAATAGGTATTGCAATAGGTGCTGCAAAAGGTGTTGCATGCACAAATAGAGCCTCTGGGTAGAAGTAGGATCAGTACCTCTTTCGGTACTCTAGCACAAACTCCAGTGGTCTTCTTTGTTGTTAACGAACGTGTACAAGGCATCTGTGAAAGAGTGAGGACATTGAGTGAGAAATTTTCAAGAAACCATCAAGGATGCATGTACTAAATGTCACTATAGCCTACCGAAGACAAGCCATGAATGTCTTCGCACCGATTCGCAAGACTCTACTAGATATTTGTACGATGACATCGAAGAACCTAGGGATCTGATACCAATTTGTCACAACCCAATTTATTGAATCAGGATGTCACCTACTATACCACCAATAGGACAACTAACCATATAGTTCGAAGCCGAACGGAGGACTACTATAACAAAAGCGGAAGTCAAAAGAATAATAAATATAATATAACTTGAAAAGGAATACCCAATTTAGAGAAATTACAATGAGTTCACAATACCTAAAACCTGGTAGTCAGATAAGTAAAAAACCTATAAGTACAAAATATGAAATAAAATTCTAATGTCAAAGTAACTCAGAAAAAGGCACAAGGAGATTAACCCAATATTGTAAAGAAACAGGAAAAAGATGAATGCCAAGCACACCCTAAATTATTGAAAGCAAAAGGATCAGCACGAACAAAAGTCTGTGAATCACAGTCGGGCATTTATACTCAGATCTGCATATAGGCAAGTGTAGTATAAGTACAAGTTGTCCAAGCAACTTTTATCAAGTAGAATTTGACGGTCAGAAGCAAAAAGCATATCACTGGAGCTAGCTACTCAGACAGGAATCAAGTAATAAGTAGACATGTCATCGTTTGCTAATCAAATAACAAGATTTCAGGCATTAAAGAAAGACGTACCTAGAATCCTTCCAGATATAAATGTAAACAATAATAATAAATAATTAGGAGTCAAGAAGAAGATAGGAAGAGAGTACGGGCAGTATACCGGTAACCTCAAGTAAGACAGAAAAGACTGATAAGATGATACAATTCACAATAACCCACGTAATAAGAAATATCAAATAATTAGTAAAATCAAGGCAGTAGTAATAAAAGTAATGTAATAAACATATAAAGACTGTGAATTCCCCCATAAGGAATGTAGTGTACACGGTAAACTTGCTCACTCATTGGCCGAAGGAATCGCCATCACCAGTGGAAGTTGAACCCGGCGATCTCTTCCTCCTCTCATACGACTAGCGGTAGACTAAAGAAAATAAGTGCAGAAATGTACATACACACAATGAAGTAATACAATATCTACTGTCATCATATCCTCACATACCACACCATAAGCTGCACAGGTACCAAAACTGGCATTCGATGCCTTACATATATATATATATCAATAGTCCCAGTAAGTCGTAATATCGACAAGTCATGGCGTCCCACGCCTCAAAAGCAGTAATGTTGGCAGTTTATGGTGTCCCACGCCTCAATATCATGTATCACCCAGGTCCACAAGGGAAATGTATCAATAATCCTCCAAAACAGTATATATGATAGTATTAAAAAATTATACTCACTATTGTAAAATGATGGGCTCAAGTGTTAGCGGCTGTACTCACTGCCAAACAGATTCAGTCTTAAGTCCCAACATTAATTTTTCAAATGATATTTCCCAGTGCTCGGGTGTGAATGGTGTGCTAAGAAAGTGAAATAGTAGTACCGGGTGCTCGGTACTGCCGAGCCTAAAATAGTTAAAGGGTCTTTTAACTTATATTATTATTAGAATATTTCAATTTATAGGTTTATGTCCTTATCCGTTCTTATAACTAAAATTAGTCTAGCCTTCACAACTCAATAATTATATGGTGATACTGGCCCTGCGCCAATGCACTCTCAATGGAGCCTATGGCCCAACCTCTCATAAAATGTTTGCACAACATATTAGCAAGTATATATATACATGAAATAAAAAACACCTATGCCCTGCACATTATCACTGAACAAATCCTAGGTTACAGGCACCATATTTATTCGAATGTCGAAATAGGCAGCAAATGAAGAATGGACAAAGGAACGGTCCAAGGATACTACAACAACCTAGATACCCAACCCATAGATGTTATTTAGTATAATTATCAAAGCTATATACCTAAAGATAGCCCCACAGAGCCTACCTATCATCTGACGATAAAGAGCTGCAAACTCCCAAATTTTACTTTAACTTATATAAAATGAACCCCAATTTCTCTAAAACTTGCAAAATAGTATTATAGATATCAATACAAGTCTAAAGGTATAAATTATGCTAAGTTCTATACTGGCCTAAAATGGGTCGGTAGGGCCCTCTTATCAAAACCAAAAATAAACTTCTCCACAGGGTTCTCAGTGTTACTAGGAACCTGTGCTAAAAAAATAAGCACAATTCGAGTACGAAAAGGCTTTAAAATATCCCAAACCGATGCAATCTTATGGGACTAAAAGTTGGAATTCGATGAATAAATTATGCTATGCAGCATAATAGACACTCAACGGATGAAGAGTTATTCAATAATATATTAGTTACGTTATGAATTAATCGTCTTTACTACGAGGAGCCATTAATAGAGGAGACATGGATTTTAAAAAACTAATAAATGAAGAGGAAACTTTAAAATTGATGGGGCAACACTTGGTGACTTTTCTCAGCCTTGGTTTGATATTTAGGACGGGTTTTTGCATAAAAACAAATGTCAGTCAGGGATTATTTATACTGCCAGTGATTTGTTTATCGTGATCACAATGAATCTAGAGCTACAACATCTTTGTGATATCGTCAAAGGATTAAAACAATCACATTTAAATAAGAGACTGTGACATATTGCGATCGCGTACTAAAACTAGGAGATCACATAGAAGAAAAATATGAGGCATCACAATAGCATGCAAACAGATCGCGATCGCGTAGAAGGAGCTTTCCTGCACTAGTTGCATGTTTTGACAATAGAAACCAAGGAAAAGAAATACTCTATATCACCACACTAATTGCGTTCAGAGTCCCATTTACATAAAAAACTATGCATGTACACCCAAAACAACATTTCAGACTCAACGATGCCGTTAAAATTAGGATCTAAGGGTGTTTCATGAAATGTTGACCAAGTCAATCATAAGGCCTAAAACCATAAACTCTAACCAACACCTCAAAAATACAACGACAAAACCAAGAAGCGAACCAATACTCCCACTAGCCTAAAATCATCATTCCAGAGCTAATGTAAGTGTTGGAATTTCATTTCCACACACCAAAAACCAAAATACCACCTAAGCTCCAAACTAGCCCTTAAACTAAACCAAATTAGCACAAATTGCAGAAGAAAACTCTGAAACACAAACTTCAGCTCAATCTCGACTTTGTTTGGCATTCTGGAGCTAACGAAACCATTGGAATTTTTAGCTCGTCTTGAAGGAAATTTGACTAAAGTTAACAAGTACTTAGTTTTAGGCTCTAAAAAAGGAAATTTGAGATATTTCTCAACTGAACTGCCAAGGAACCGATCTACCGGTCCCAACAGGTCATAAATGACTTGGGGCAGCTACTGAAATGCTCTAGAATGCAAAAAGTCACGTAATTCTCATACATGACCATGAGGTCCCTTACAAAGGAAAACTTTAAGAAATTGGTATACAATTGCTCAGTCCTCAAAGTTTGATGTACAAACACTCAAATGTTTATTATGATGCTATCAGCTATGCGAATTCACAGGATGTCATCAATATACAATCAGAAAATAATCAAGGCACGACCTAAACACTCTGGTCATAAGGTCCATAAACGCAACTGGGGATTAGAAAGCCCAAATGTCATAACCAAGAACTCATAGTGCCTATATCGAGACTGAAAATTAGCCTTTGAGATGTCCTAAACCTGAATCCTCAGCTAGTGATAACTCGATTGTAAATCAACCTTCGTGAACACCACAACACCCTGAAGTTGATCAAATAGGTCATCAATCTGTGGAAAAGGATACATATTCTTGATTGTAACCTTATTCAACAGCCTTTAATTAATACACATATGCATAGTCCCATCTTTATTTTTCAAAAATAATACCGGAGCACCCTATGGAGAAATATTAGGACAAGTAAAGCCTCTGGCAACCAGATCCTGTAACTGAACACTAAGCTCCCAGAGCTCTAATGGAGCCATGTGATAAGGTGTAATGGAAATAGGTTTAGTAACTAGCTTAAACTCTATAGAAAAATCAACAATATGCTCGGGTGGGAGGCTAGGCAACTCATCAGAAAAAATATCAAGGAACTCTTTAAAAAGGGGTATGGATGCAGAGGAAGGAGGATCAACAATCATATCATGGACATAAGCAAAATAAGCAGTACAACCCTTGGAAAAAGATCTACAGTCCTGCATATTGGATACTAATAGCACTAGAGAATGGATAATAGGGCCCTGGCGCACTACCGAAGACACACCGGACACAGATAGAGTCACGGTCTTGGAAAAGCAATCCAGGACAGCATGATGGAGGGATAATGAATCAATGCCCAGAATCAAACAAAATCAATCATGTCCAGAGCCATAAGATCATCCTGGGTGTCTAACCCCTATCAATCACAACACAAGCTCAATGAATATGATTCACTAGAATAGACTTACCTATAATAGTAGCCACATTCAAGGGCACAAGTAAAGGCTCACATACAACACCCAAACGGGTGCAAAGTACAAAGACACATAAGAATATGTAGAAATAGGGTCAAACAGTACCAAGGTTGGCTGGTGAAAAAAAAATAACATACTCATAACTATAACATTAGAAGCCTCTACTTAAGCTCTATCAGGTATAACATAGAACTTAAAGTGCTCAACGCCCTACTAACCTCCCCCTCTTATCCATCCCCGATTCCTACAGTCCCTACCATCATCATGTCGAGTCATTAACTGACTACCTCTAGCCCATAGTGGTACTGTCTGTAGAGGTTCTGCAGTATGAACTGCTGCCTTAATAACCTAACGTCATAGGCACTTCGTAGAATAGTGATCTATCTAAAGGAATTCAAAGTAACTTTAGCCTTTACCTCGACTAGAACTATTTATTAGGCTACCCCGGCCACCACGGACCAAAACCCCAAATGATACACCTTTGACATCCTGACTAATTTTAACACCATTACTGAGGTTCACGTCTATCATACAAACTCCCATTAAATTGTGACCAACTAAAGTCATCCTGACTGCGCTGTCTCTTGTCGCCTCCCCCTTAGGCCAAGTGGCGATGCCTCTCCATATTACAGACATGATCAAAAAATGCTAATAGTGGACTATCCTAAGCCAATAATAACTCCAAATCTACCTACAACTCTGGTCTCAATCCAGTATTAAAGTGGCAAGCCCACGCAATATCTATTAGCATCATGACGGCCCTATGCGTCGAATATTGTGTGAATCAGTCCTCATACTCAGAAACATCATCAATCCCTACTGCAAATCAATAAACTGAGCTTTGAGATCCTTTCGAACACTCCAAAGAACATACTGAGACATGAACACATCCACAAACTGATGCCATGTCCTCGATGCAGACCTAAGGGTCTGTTCTCTCTAAATGACCTCCATCAGGCCTTAGCCTAGTCCTCTAAATTATACCCAATAAATAAATCCCATGTATCTCTC
>JBDJHY010262134.1:0-10485 GCA_039654485.1 Withania somnifera
AGTGTATGATCAATAGTCTATAATGCATATAAAATATGAAAAAGTGATACGTGGTAAAAAATTCATGTGGCATATAACATATATGGAGAGCTCCTTTAAAATATATAGCAATTAGTAAGGATATTGTAAAATTGTTAGCACCTATATAAGAGTGTTCTATGACACTCATAACAAGTGAGAAAAATAATCCATACAAGGAAAAGACTTGTGAGTAGATGATTTATGGAACATGTAGCATGAATAATTGTTAAAAAAACTAGATCTTCTATAAACTAGGAGACACCTTGTGGAATCACTCTACAATATTAATGGTACTAATACTACCACTAGTCCTAAATAAAGGTGGGGATAGGGTCCGCCCAAGTTCTTTATTCACCATAAAACAACGTGATTGATCTCTTCAAGTTACCTTTTCAACCATTTTAGAAAATTCTAGCTATGGGTGTTTTAACAATTGGAATTTGGATCTTTCCTAGGTCAATATAAATACTAAAAACTAGATAGAAAAAAGGATCCTCAATAGTTCATTTGTTCCTTTTCTTATCTTTGTTACTAATATATGATATATCATTATACTCGATGTATAGTACCATGTGAAAGATTTAATAATAAAAGGAATAATGAAACTTAAGGGAAATATAATATATACTCTTATCTACATAAAGTAGCACATAAATAAAATACATGTGAATTTATCTCATGGTCTATAACACTTGAGGGATAAAAATTGTACGCTTAACAAATGATTGTAATTCAATCCCCTAAGTTAAGAAGCTTAGATTAGATAGTAAATGAATTGCAAAACCATGGGTTCAAGTGAGAAAACTTGACAATTCCTACATAAGTTACCGTAACACAATACATATACGAAGTGATCTACCTTTTACAAAACTAGAAGAAGTGATTTCTTACTTTTAACAGAGTTTACTTACCTGTCTCTGTTAAGTGTGTCTTTATGCTATGTGCACAGTTGTTCTATGATATTCCAATTTCATTCCACTCTACTGATGCATATCCAATACCTCGCTAGTTATCAACTAACTGATCTAGTGCCTACCTTTGCTCTTAATATCCTAATAAAACAACTTATGTCTAACTCCCTCAATATTCTTTGGCCTTACTTTTTAGGTACATTCAAATCCTTTATTACTAAGTCATAGATAACAATAATGAACTATCATACGTGCACCTTATATGTAGTAATTAAAACACGTTTCCCCAAGTTCTCTAACCACAAAAGGATTGCGCATGATATTGAACCTACTCAAGGTGGTCATACACATATCTTATGAAAGAAAATTTATAAAATATAGGATGATATTTCATAGGAGTTTGGCTTATTGACTAACTAGGGGTATCACTAGTAATAACACCTCATTCATAGGTTAACCTTTCAGACCATGCTACTGCCCTATTTCACCTAATGCAAAGATGGTTCAATAACTTCTATTTCCAACACTTAGAAAACCCTAAACCCATACATATTTACCAAAAAATAATAAATTCCCTCTATAAAATTAAATCCATTGAGGGAGTCATTCAGAGGAAATACAACCCACAAACAGTTCATATACTCCTAAGGAGTCACACTAGTAAATGTTGTAGGCGATCTTTATGACTAAGTAACCATTTATTATATATGAATATGAATAAGCCTATTATATCCCAATCAAATAAAATAGCATCATATAAATAGTACAGATATAGTGTTAGGTGCAAACAACACATAAAAATTTACAATGCTTCCCATTGTAGGGTCTGAGGATCCAACATAATCAGCTCACCCTAATCTAAATTTTAGTAATTTGAGAACCTTCTTTGTAGGCTGCCTCTTGGGAATCAGTGGTGCTATCACTTTGTACACCATTGACTATAATATAGTAGGCATAATATAAATAACAATTATTAATGTATGAGTAGGAATGGACTCCTTAACCTCTCTTTATCACCGATCTAAACTATGAAAGAATGCGACATGTCCTAAATTTCCAAGTAGCCCTCTAATTATAAAATGTGGAAGGGAGTCTTTTAAAGGATCCTTAAAATATAGAGCAATATTTATCTACTTCATAAATAAGGATTTACTATACACAACTGGGCATGCACCCATTGCCAAAAAAGATCAATAGAACCAATATATAACCTTTTCATACTATAGATTTATATGAACAATTAAATATGATTCCACATATGGATATAATCTAGCATGAAACTAAACCATGTCAAAAAGAAAAAAAAACAATATACAGGATTTGGTCGTTGAAGCCGCGATGTCTAAATAATGAGACTCTACCACGCTTTACATTACTTAGTCTGGAAATCCTCTAAAAGATAAGTGAAGTTTGTTAAGGTCAGTAAAAGGCCTTTCTTACTCATATTTTCTATTCATTAAAAAAACATATACTATCAGCTCGGAAACCCTTGAATCAACTTAGAGCTTATGAATAGTTGTTAAGTATTCGATGCTCCTATAGGGGAGTTTACTAGCTCTTGTGCCTGCAATGCAGGTCCGCCATGAGGGACGTTAGAATGAAATATTGTACTGAATATTTGCGGTATAGAATAATTATATGTAAAATAAGAGCTTATAAAAATTTATACTAATTTAAGGATAAAAGTCCACCTTTGCTTATACTTGCGGATCAGATTACCCTTATTACATTATGATCTTTTAAAAACATATGAAGAAAGTGACCAGATGATTAGTGTTACATATACAAGTTGGGATTGGCCCATGCTAAGCGTATACCCCTGAGTTACTACCCATAAGTAACAAGATTTGTGATCGACCCACACTAGGCTAACACCCCTGATTTACAACCTTTAGTAGCCATACTTAGAATCGGGCAATGATAGACTTATGCCTCTAATTTTTCACCCATATAAATAGATAGATCAAGATCGGTTCATGATAGGCTCTTTCCCTTGAGCTGCCACATGTAAATAATCGAATTGCGTTGCTTAGTTTAATAGCCTTTAAGATTGATATTTTGGTGGTCATAATTTCATTGAGATTTAAAAAAATCAAATATTAGTAAGAGAAATATAAATAAACTCTTAATGCAGTAACAAAGGTGTAAGGAGTAGTTCACATACCAATGAAAATCTTAGGAGCTGAAATAACATATGCTCATTATTTAATGAAAAGGAGGACTTAAGTAGTTTGTTTTTTAGAATACATGTGCATATTTGATAATAAATATGCTTTGGGGTATTTATACACATTAAAGGATTTAAATAAGGTTAGTAGATATATTGGAATTTTTAGGTTTCTACGATGTGTTATTTGTAAAGAAAGCACTTAGAGAGCTTACTTTGTAATACAAATTTTAGATTCATTCTAAAGAAAGTGGAATCAAGTATCCTTACATACTCAACTCGAGTAACTATAACATGTTTGTCTCCCCTTATAGCAACCAAATTTGTCTATATAAAAGTGACAAGTATAAAAACTATACAAACGGCTAACCAAGAGGCTTATAATACACAAGCGACCTGCCAAATACTAGACAAATATTGAGATTGTAAACTCCCTTAATTTTACACAACTTCTGTCCTCTATGGCTATCTACATTAAATTTCCTTATCATGATTTCTCCTAAAATATTCCTATTTCATCAAATCTAAAAAAACAGTACCAAACATGGAATGGGCAGCAAGCCTACACAACTCTCAAATAAAATGGAATATTGGAACACCTTTTATTACTATTGCATCATAACATTAACCAATACTTTCCTAAGAGAATCCACAACATACCAAACTTTTCAACACAATAATAAATTCTTAACATCATAATATAACCATAATAATTAAACTTTCTACTTCCAATCTCCTTTCCATAAGTTCCAATAAACAAGCAGGTCTAGAATGCTTAAATGAGCTAATAGTTAGAAGTAGGGAAAGAATCTTACCTTGAATATCTTAACTTGTTATTATACCTCAATTATAGTTTTTTAACCTTCTCTAATGCACACAATCATAAATAAAAAGTCAACACAAGTATAACATGAAGATAGAATAATATTTCAAGTCCATTACATGAAATTATTACTTTAATATTTGGGAGAAACTGATAGCACCTTGGATGCAACCTATATATTCACTACCCCTTAATAAATCTCAAATATATTTAAAACTAAGGATGAGATAAGATGATTTTGTGGGATTCGTTTCAAGAAAGGTAGAAGAACACATAAGAACCTTAATAGGAAAACAGGGTGGTTGTTTGTTGTCAAGAGAGAGAGTTAGAGAGGAAGTTTTAATCTAAATTATGTAGAGATAAATTAAGATAAAAGAGTTGGCTCATTTCAGCCACATTTTTGGTCAAATAGGTGATGCACCTACTTGCACTTCTAAACTGCTTATATATCGAAGAAGGTGATGCACCTACTTGACCATTTTCTTATCTCTAATAGTTGGCTTTGAACACATTTGGCTTGGGGAATATTGGGTGCGTGTCTACCCACTTCTTTTTCCTTTTATTTTACTTTGTTTGTGCCTTAAATGATACCACTAGTGTAAGCCTAAATATGGTCAACAGCCATGAGTAGGTGAAAGACCTACTTAGGCCATTTAAGTTAAGTAGTTCACTCACCTTATAGCTTGAATAAGTCAAGCAAGCACCTAAATATTTTATTCTATTTTTACATTGTAATCCTCCTAATTTAACCTAAAATTTTTGTTCACTTTAGCACTTTAAATCGTAGTCTCAAATAACACCGTATAATCTAAAGTTTAAATATTTTTAAAGTCAACATTAAATTTACTATACTTGATTGAAATATACGGGAAATGACTTCAAACTTATTTTACCTTCACTAATCGTATAAGACATCAATTCTATTACCTATACCACAAGTTCATATACTAAGTGAAATATGAGTAGAATTAGTACACATAGAATACACGGTCTTAAAGAGATTTTATTTCAGTTTTTTAAATTTAATACGATGAAGAACCAAAGGTTTATTGAGTAACATCAATATGGCATCCACTGCAAACGAGTAAAAAAATTAATTATGAGAAATAAAGTTGTAATAGATGCACGAGAAACTCTATAGCCGATACTTAGGTCCACGATCCAATGTACAACCTTAAGTAAGAAAGTATTATTGAATCCTTGATAAGATATTCACTTAATGTCAACGGATTCATGGTAAATTATGCAACCATGAACCCAACTAAAATCTTAACATGATCTTACACTTCCATGATTTTAAAATAAATTTCTATTTTCTTTATTTTTTTCCTACTTCTTGAAATTGCTATAGAAAGTTTATTTTACATCAAATCCTTCTCCCCATCCCTCACATGACTGTCTCAAGAACTTCATCTCTCTAAATCATCACTCTCCCTAATTTCCTCCAATTATTGTCTCTCTACTCAATATATAAACCCATAATAAGTTCACTCCTAGGTATCTCATCTCCAACTCCCTATTCAAAGATAAGGACTTGTTATATCTCGATGTTAGTTTTATCCTTTAGAGAGTGGAGTGTTAATGGTTGCATGGACCTAAGGAGAAGAAGAAATGGGGCCTTCAAACCCTATGAAGGACCACCAAAGTTGAGTTAAATCCCCGAATCTTCTATGATTTAGTTACGAAATTAGAGTTGAGACATTTTGAAAGGTTATGGGTAGTTTGGTAAAACCTTTAAGCTGAAAAATGTAGATGTCTTAATGCATTATCACTATTTATTTTAGCAAGAAAGACTCTATTGTTCATATGTTTTTCATATTACCCTAAAAAATTTAAATCTTTTCTTAAGAAACCCTAAAATAAGAAAGGTTGCTAAATCTGAAGTAAATTATAATCTACAATGATATATGTGTCCATGAAGCTATTCATGAATCATATATCTCAACATAGTTTCAGAAGAGTGAATTTACTATCCTTGTAATTCATGAAGGAGTTCAAGGTCATGAAGTCATTAACATTCTTTGTATCACTTCATATAAAATATAAACTATATTCCTATGGTAATTGGATGTGTGAACCAATCCATGGCCATGAAATTATTTATAGACTATATATACCTTCATGGAAAATATTAGAAGCATGACGACTAAAAGTAATTTTTACTAGGATCATCTACAACTGAAGATATGATCGTACATTCACTTCATGAACCATGAAGTATATTTACCAACCCAACATTAAGAAAACTTCTCACAACTTTGTTTTGTATATAAGAGATAGTGCTTTCTAAGACCATGATATTATTAGGTACTAACAAGTGTTCTTGTTGTAGATTATGGCACTTATACAAGTATGAACAATGAAGGTGAAACAATACCCAGTCAATTAAGAAGGAACACTCTACAAAACAGAACCACACTTTATAATTAGTCTAATAAGAACAATCAAAAAACCTAGTTAAAAAATAATAAGAGATAAGGATAGCTAATACCACTAACACAACAAGCACGTCAAAACAACACTTCTTAATTTGAAGAGAAGGAGCCATCAAATTATATGATTATCCATACATAGCGTAGTTTAACTAACTCATCATCGTCCATTAAAAAGGGCTCACATTAACAAGACTAGTACTCACCTATTGCATTAGAAAATATATCTAGAGATCATGAATTTAGAGAACCTTAAAAAAATCCCCAAAACACTCCACAATAGCTAGATTTAAGAAATTATGTGAGGATAGTCTGGTGGTGACTATTTGTAAAATGAGGCAGAATTTCATGATAAAATAGGCTGACCAAAATTAATGATTTGGAGGACTATCCAAGTATTGTTGATAAGCAGTAGACTACAACACACAAGCCATTCACTGAGCACCTAGGGATATTTTGCGAGACATTGTTTCACTTAATGATTTGGGGCAGTAATGGTACCTCAATAAAAATAATAGGATATTACAGAGACGTATTGACTCTATGATTGTTTGAGGAGTTGATTTAGGTAGCTTGGAAATTACAGAGACATTGTTTTAGGATATTACAGAGACGTATTATTGGGGTACCCCATTATACTAGGATATTACAAAGACGTATCATCAAAAATACCCCAATACTAGGATATTATAGAGACATATTAGTCTAAGTTTATAGATTATGAAACTTTAACCATGATTTAACACTATAAGGATGGAACCAAGTATAACGGGGAATGACATAGACCTTGGATCTAGTAAATTTTTATTTTATATTAGTCTAGGAAGATATTGGGCATATAAGAATTTGGATTCACATTCTGATGGTTCCATTGAGTTAAGAATATCAAATTAAGAAAAGGTAGCATAAATAATTATGTGCACGGGATTCTAAATGAATCCCAAGGGTCTAACTGGAATGTTTGGTTCATGGTTTCTAGTACTATAAGCTACATCTCTTTCCTCCATGCATTGTTCATCATAATTGAAAAATTCCTGACCATGATTGAGTAGGTATGAAAGTTGTATAATCACGATCATGTTAAGATTATTCATGATTGTGTTAGATGGATTTTTTAGTCATCAAGAATGAGTGCTATGTGATGCGATCACTTAAGTCTATGAGTGTTTGGGTTCTTTTAGCTAACTGAAATCATGTATCTTATAGCCAAGATCATTTAATGATGTTGCTACCAGTTATTAAATCCCAAAATCATGTTTATCCCCGTTTGCTATTTTTTTAGACCTTAGAAACTCATATTGGGGTATTTTTGATGATACATTTGTAGATAAAACACTTGGGTAAGATTTTTAATATTTGATTCTTTGTTACCCATCAATTATTTCACGATTTTAACATAACATCTTGGTATTTCAAAGTTAAAATTTGGGAAATCTTTTAGTAAAACCTTGAAATGGTATTTTTTGACTTTGTAAGTCAACTTCCAAAAAAAATCATATTTGAGATTCCCAAATCATGGCAACACATTTTTACAGAAATATCCTAGATTTCCCCTTATTCCTATTTTTTTTTTTTTTTACTTTTAGGGTTATTTATTAAACCGATTTTAAAAAAATCTATATGTGTATAATTTTTCATATTTATTAATGATTAATCCATATTTGACTAGATTTTGCAACTTCATTGGCATTATAGAAATGAAAGGCTCAAGTTTGATCTGATTTCTTAAAGTTTAAGGCAAGTTGAGGTTCGTGAGTCTTTTGCAAAGTATCTTACATGTTTATATGTTTTCTTTTGTAAGTGGGAGAGACAAGGAGTATTTTGGATTGCTTTTCTGGGTGAAGCGATGGTGCATTCACCCATACACTAGAGTCAAGCATGCAGGGTTAAAACAAAGGAATAAAAATGGCTATATAGTCTTTGATAATTTGATTTCTCTATTACGTTAAGCTATTGTGTAGCATTTGTGATGACCAAATTGGGTTTTATACACTTGGTTGATTCTTTATTAGATATTTTACCTATATATTGATGTTTTTTTCTTTGAGAATATATTTTAGAGCATTTCACCTCTGTGAAGGCTTTAAATGAAATGATTAATTGATTTACTATGTTTAACCATATGGGGTCCTTTCTTGATCTACTTTATCTGAAGTGGCCATTTTCAATTAGTTCTAAAATACATTGCTCACTGTTTTTTGAATTTTGGATCACTTATATCAACATGAGGATATTGAAAGAAATGTTAGATATGATGTGAAAAAAGAAGTCAAAGAGTTATCATTTGGATAAGTAATGTCACAATAAAATTTCTCATGTGATTATCACACCCACTAATAGTAGAACGAATTACTGTAAACCATAACGACTAATGACAGGCCACTATAAAATTAACAGACAAGCAAAACTAAGGAAAATCAATAATATAAGTGCGGAAGAAAATAGATATGTAAAACAACCTAGTACAATCAAATAAAACCCAACCCATAACCTAGTATATGTGTAAATAGAATCCCCAAAAATGTAAAGAATAGGATTAGAAAAAGTAAATGTACAATGATGTCTTTGAAATACAAAAGATACTAATTTTTATAGATGGAAAATATGGTAAATTTGGTTGTCGAGAGCGCATCTCAGGAATCTAACATGTAAGCATGATCAACGATGTCAGTGAAGATAGCTCGTACTAGGATCTGCACTAGGAACTTGCAAAAGATTAGTATGGTTCCTAATTGTAAAAGTGATGAGTAACTAGTAGGTATCATAGACTTACTAGGCACATAAAAGATGACACAAATAGTAAATAGAAGAAAGTAAAGAAAGAGACTCATGGAAATAAGTATAATTATACAGGAAGCTAGACACATAGAGAAGAGTCAGGGAAGAGATAAGTAAAAGTAAATATTGCTTACTACAAACAATAACATGGGATCACATATAAGACAAGGAGAGAACATACTTATGGTCCTTGTAACAGAACAATACCAAAGAAATAAAAACAAGATAATAAGAGAAGAAGAATAGGGAATGGGGTGGTGTAAAGTACTCTGAATAAACGGATAAGGGAATGATGTCTATTTATAGATGATGCACAAATGTAGACTACTAGGTAAGGATGATTAGTAAATATCTAACTAATTATTAAAGAAATAATGAAGCAATTGTAAGTGATAACTACATGTAGAACCTCACTGAGCCCCATAAGCAAGGAAGGGTGAAATAAGTTAAGCTCACCCATTCAACCCCCAATATTAATGAAGAGTACATAAAAAAAACCAAGTGTAGAAATGTAACAAAATAGTGGAAATCCAGAGGTCCACACCTCATAATCAATAGTGAGCACTGCGCACTAGAGGTCCATGCCTCATAATAAATATTGGGACCATGCCCCAGAGGTCCGCACCTCATAATCAATAGTGTGGAGTGCACCCCGGAGGCTCACACCTCATAGTTAATAAAGGGACTACATCTTGGAGGTTCGTGACACATAACCCCTCATCAATGAAAGATTTATTCTGATTTTACTCTAAAAATAGCACCATACCACCAGCTGGTCGTGGCATATATGTACGTATAAATATGGATAATGCTTTCAAGTTTTTAGCCAATAAGGCTTTCTAGTTTTAGTTATAAAAGCCAATATTCTATTTATAATAACCTTTACTTCTCCCTGATACTAAATGACACTATGGATCCCACCCACTCAACCTTACCATGGTTTGAATGTACGCAAAACAACCAAGGTTAATATACAAGGTGCTAAAAGTCTAGGAAGGTCCAGAAGACACAACTTAAGCACATATCTCACCAGAACAACTGCCACTAGCCCAGCACTAACACTATAGCCGCTCTACTATCCTTGGTAGCCGGGCACACAAATCGCAGTCTACATCCAAAACTCCCTTCACACGAGCCTCAAGAAGGGTAAACAAGTGCATAAAAATAGAAGGAAAGGCATACCGACTAATCATCCAGCCCACCAACTGGTGGGAACCCAATAACTATTTAACATAAGCCAAGTGAAGAAAGTAGGAAACCTAGCCTACCTGGATGCTAGGGAAAAGCTCCAACAAGTTGAGCGAACAACTCAAATGACCTAAAAATGCCCAAAATATATCAAACCTAGAAAAA
>JBDJHY010262145.1:0-19981 GCA_039654485.1 Withania somnifera
TAAGATAAATCCCTAATCCTGGTATTATGATGATGTTTCTTGTTTTAGAACAACTTTTATTTATTGTTTCTGAATTTGCATATGATTCGCATGATATTCCATAAAGATTGTATATCCTTGATAAATGAATTCAAGTCGTATGATAGTGAATGATTAAGAAGAATTTGCATACCATGCTTAAAACTCTAAATAAACTATAGTACAATGGTCAATGTTCATATTTTTTCAGCCTTACATGGACCAAGCCTATTTTACAGAGTTGGTATGTTTTTCCAAAAATTTACTTGGCTTTACGAAATTTTAAACCTATATTAGAAAGGGATTTTTTTAAAATACGAGTTGCTACCTAATATAAAAGCTACTATAGTATGTACAAAAGTTGAAAGAAATGGAACAGTGTCAATTAGACAACCAGTATGCCCAAAGGGGATAAGACAAATTTTACTTGGTCAGTTGGTAGTTAAAAATATGTCCTAATAGTCTAGAGTAGGAGAAGTAGAATTTTTTTAATTTTTTTTGTGAGTATTATTAGCATTGAGTGGGTTCAGGTTTGGTGTATTTCATAACTTATGTAGCCAATTGTAGATTTTTATGGCCTAATTGGGCCTTTTTCCAGAACTTAGTGGATCCACTAGGATAATTTATGATTTCCCTATCTCTAGCAAGGTACAGGGATCCCCTCTAACATGGTGAAATAATGTCTGACTTTATGGCTACTTATATGGGGTATGTAAGTTATTAAAATTCCCCTGGTTATTTAGCATTAGTTTGAAGAAATATTTTAACTAAGTATCTATTTACCTTATTAAAAATAATGAAGTCTTTAGGGGTTTATTTGAGATTTATTTACACTCTTGAAAGTTGATCTCTTAACTTAAAGTTGTCAGTGTTGCTTATTATTGATATCTTGATGTTTTAGTTAAAAGTCAGACACGTTAATGTATTTGTTCATTTTATTTCATGTCCTTATATCATCTTGGGTATATTTTTAAAGTTACATTCCATCATAATCATTACATTCAAATTAATGATGCATATTTTATTCTTGTATGCTTTTACCATGCAGATCCGGCTAGCTATCCCATCGCTAATTGTTGACTAGGTCTTACAGTCAATAGTAAAGTTGGTGAATTCTCATAGTTTGAGGACTAAATTTTCTTCAATCTATTACTCTATTAATATAGCTTCTAGACATAGTAGTTTACTTTATTTTCGACTTTATTTTCAAGCTATCTAAAGATTTGTACTAGTAGATTGATTATTCTATTATAGTGGCTTCCAAACGGATGTCTTAGATTGATGACTTAGAATTGGTTTGATGTTTAATAATTATATATTTTGATTCATCTAAGATGCCTTCTTTATATACATGTTGCTTGGTTCCTTAGAGTGAATGTTGTGAGTAGATAAATGCTAGGTCCAAGAGTACTTTCGGGTCACTTGCTTATTTCAAATGCCTTGTTGTATCAAGGATGGAGGCTTAGGGAATAAAACTTATCTTGACATGTTTCTGAATGTTTACATCAATGACATTTGGTGTGTTCCTGTAGAAAGCGAGAATTTGTAGATCACCTTCAAATTGTGTTGTATAAACTTAAGGATTATGAACTACATGCAATGCTTTCTAAGTAATTTTTTTCTAAAGCTCATGGATTTTATAAGTAATATTATTTGCAGTGTGAATAAAGGTGACATTCAAAATTTTAATAAGTAAGAGGGTATCAGGTTGTTAAGATACATGATAAAGGTTTGGGAAAAGGGTTGTACAATTGAGGTTATGGAAGATTGTAACTGTTTTAGAGATTGAATTCGAATTCATGTCAGGTCGCTGGACTACCGAATTTATTCCTCTTATAAGGAGACTAGTGGAGCAGTATAAACAATGTTAAAAGGACTTTCATATGGTTTTCCTTGATCTAGAGAAGGCTTACAATAAAGTTCCTACAGAAGTTATTTGGAGATGCTTGGAGGAATAGGTGTTTCAGTGTCTTACATTAGATAAATTAAGGATGTGTTTTATAGAACCAAAACTCATGTAAAAAATTGTAGGAGGAGACTCAGACCATTTTCCTATTTTGATGGGGTTGCATTAGGGATCGATCTTTAGCCCATTTTTATCCGCGTTGGTGTTGGATGGTATGACACAGAGAATTCAAGACAAGGTGCGTTAGTATATTTTATTTGTGGATAATGTATTTTTTGCTGATGAAACACATAGAGGAGTAAATGCTAAGTTGGAGGTATGGAGACAAACCCTTGAGTCTAAAGGGTTCAGATTAAGCAGAACCAAGAAAGAGTATTTGAAGTGCAAGTTCAGTGAGGTGATGCAAGAGGATTATGTGGTAGTAAACCTAGATATCTATATCATCCGTAAGCGTGATAGTTTCAAGTATCTAGGGTCTATGATCTATGGTAAAATAGAGATTCACAAGGATGTCTCTCATCCTATAGGCGCTCTGTGGATAAAATGGAGTCTTACATTTGGGGTTTGTGCAATAAGAATGTACCACCTAGACTTAAAAGTATATTTTATAAAGTGGCGGTTAGACCTGCAATGTTGTATTGAGCAACGTACTGGACGTTGAAAACCCCCACATCTAAAATCTAAAGGTAGCATAGATGAGAATGCTATGATGGATGTGTATAATTAATAGGAGCGACAAGATTTCGAATTAGGTTATTAGAGATAAGGTAGGAGTGATTCCAATGGAATATAAGATTCACGAGGCGAGGTTGATGTAGTTTGATCATATGAGAAGAAGGGGCACGAAGAGTTGTGCGAAGTTATCTATGGATGACTTCAAGCGATGTAGGGGTAGACCAAAAAATTTTAGAGGGCGGGAATTATACAGGCCATGAGATTAACAAGGATATAGCCCTAGATAGGAAGCTGTAAAGGACATGTATTAGGATAAAAGGTTAGTCTTATAAGTAGGATGGAATTAGTTCTTGTTAGTAAGTATGATTTGTTTGTTTATTTTAAGTATGTAGGCTTCTGTTTCTGTATCTTTAATAAGGTTTTTTGTTTTTTATAAATTATTTGTGATATTATTTTAAGGTAGTTTGTTATGCTACTATTTGTTGTTTTTTACTTAACATATACCTTGTTCTTAATTATTTTCTTTTATAGACTATTTTATATTGAGTTGAGGGTTTTTTGGAAATAACCTCTCTACTTAACCTCTAAGGTGGTGATATGGATTACGTACATGTTGTGTCAAAATGCACATACAAGTGTATGTGGTCGTACAAGTAATATAGTGGCTCTTAAAAGCTGGATGTCGAATCCACAAGATCTTATCGATTGATTATTTATTAAATTAAACTAAGTGTAATTATTTATTAAGCGGTAATTTCAAAGATATATATTTGTGAATTAATTAAACTAAAGAAATAAAATGAAGAAACTAATTATTGAATATTTAAAAAGAAAATTGTTATGCAGTTAATGACTGAATCAAACTAGGAATATGGATTTGCAAGAAATCATATTTAATTAATTTAATTAATTGACTTGAGTTATCTAATTGTCGGGTTTAGAGTTTAACTAATGAATTAGGAACTCTCGTCCTCTATCTTTCTACCCTGAATAACCTTACAACTACATCATTGAGCGGGGATTAGAAGACTAGCACCGGCGAATAATAGTTGTCCTCCAGTAGGAAACCAAGTGAGCAACAAGGCTAATCCCTGTTCTAGCTGCTAACTCCCGTGACTAGCCATCCCCCACATAGCCCCAGTGTTACCACACTCCTTGTGTTTCTTCTCTTAGCCTTAGATTTTCTCTTGGTTCACTTTTAGGTTGATAAGTTTATTTTAATGATGATCAAGCACTAATATACTACACATAGAAACATAAGAACTATTAATATAATAATTTTTACAATCAAGTTAAATATAACTAAATAGTCATATTACTAACTTATTTCATCACCATAGAATAAGAAGTTTTAGTTCCACATAGACATGAAATAATCACAACGAATCATGTAAATAAGTATGTAAAAATAATTTAATAAAGGAGAATAAAAGAATATACAATTGTTTTTGACCTCCACAATGGCTCCAAACTTTCTCTTGGTTAAAAGTCTTTTCCTAAAAATATTACGTACAATAAACAAATAAATGTCTCCAAAAAGGACTCAGAAACATGAAATTCAAAGCAGCTTCTCTGCTTCGCATCCTCCATCATGAAGGACCAATGGTGTGGCTGGCTTGCTGCTGTATGAAAAAGACGACACCCACTTCATCACTTTACAATTGAAAATTAGATTCAATTGTAACTTTTTGTTACTTTTGAATATAATGTTAAATTTATTTCATTAATCTGCCTTCTTGATTTTTCTTCTATAATCCTTTATTTTTAATTTATTTTAGCTCTAAATTTCTTTATTTTTTGTACCAAATGATTTTTATACAAAAAAATTTAGTAACACAATATAAAATAAATAATACTCAAGAAATAAACCAAAATACAAAGGTGTTACTAAAATAATGGCTAAACATGTGTCATTTTTGTCTCACATCACTACTCAAGACTTTGAATTTTTCTTTTACTCGTAAAAACACTAAATCTCATATCCTAAATTTTATAATAAATGCCACCACTTCGGTTACAATTTACAAAAATCAAGTACACATTTTTTATCCTTGTGAAAGATATAAAAATAAATAAAAAAATTCTAACTCCTAACCTTAAATGTGGACTGTAACTTATTAAATCTATGCTTGCTCAACTATTATTGTCAACACACTCAATTCAAAGAATCCAATATAAATTAAGGGCTTAGCACAAAAAACAACTCTCGCACTCATAAAGAATTCATATGTATGTACAAAGTACCATAGGCTTGTCAAAATGTACATCTCCACTAATTAAGCATGTTCAATTAGAATCAAATGGAATTTTAATGGGTATAATATTAGCTTGGAGACTCTTAAAAGAACTATATTGTAATGACTTACACTTCCCTAAGCATTTTGTATTATCTTGAATTCATTACCCATTATTTTCTCCTCTTTATTCTTCATCACCGTCTTCAATTATTTTTAGTAGTTATTCTCATCATATCAAGAATATTTCCCTCATTGTTTTCACACAATTTCTCCTTTTTTTTTTTTCATGTCACATTTTCTCAAAGAGAGCCTTTGTACCACAAACTTTCATTGGCTAGCTTTTATACTTGACAATTCCTTTATTCAGGTTTAACAATTCTAACATAGTCTATGCTACGGTTCTAAAGGAAGCAAGGTGCAAAATCTAGGGATCAACAAAAGGAGCAAGGCAACAACTATCAAAGAAAAGGCTACAGACTAAAAAAGGCTAAGTAGTGATATGATATCTAAGTAGGCTAAAGATACTAAGAAATATTAAAAAGGCCTATATTATCTTCTAAATAGATGAATACTGTTATTTCACTTCAATAATATATAAGACATGTTTTAGACTAAGATAAAAAATATGGAATATACAAGAAATCCTCACTTCGCATGACAAAAGTATCAATCAAGATAGGTCAATGTTACTTCTGAGAAAGACAGGAGCATAGCCCACTACAAAAATAAGAAAAGTTATATACAGATTCAAATTTATGAGCCCAGGTGTTAGAAAATTTGTTATTTATTTCAACACTTAAGCTTACAGGAATGCAGTATTCAAGTCCATGCCTAAATTATTTGTTAAGAAAAATAAAAAAAAAAAAAAGTATTCATTTTCTTCCCAAAAAAATTAAGAAATAAAATTATTCCTAAAAAAATACATAGGTAAAATGACCCTTGGAGAAGAACCAAAAACAAATATCAAACGTGATTGAAGTATGCTTTATTAAAAAATAAAAGAAAACTAAAAACAAACAAAACTATTCAAACCTAATCAAACAAAAGATCTTTTTGTATTTTTTCGACATTTAAAAAAAATTAAAGTAAGCAACTAAAAAAATCGTATAGCATAGTTCAATCTAAATAAACATTCCCTAAACAAATGTTGGAAGATATCCCGCCCCACACTTAAAATCATGTTTTGTCCCTAATGAAATAAAACGGGTAAAACAAGGGTTAGGAATACTTTCTAAGGCCCACTAGGACCTAGCTAGTAACATGTTTAATGAATTTTTCATCCAGGGTTATGTGCACCACATATGTATGCTTGAAATATGCTTCTTAGCCTCAACTTCGTGTACTCTGACTTCTCTTAACCTACAAAAAATGAAAAGTGACACTATAAAAATAAATAGTTACAATACTAGGTGGGTTGTCTCCGAACAAGCACCTTATTTAACGTTGCAGTACGACCCATAAACTTTTTCCTCCACCCGAAACTTATGAGTTTAAACCTAACTTATTTTCTAATTTTCTTTCATGCTCTAGGGGTGGTGGTAAATAGATGAAGGAATCAAGTAATAAATGTCGAATGTTATTTTCCTAGGCCCTTATGTGAGGATTGTATTTTTATGATTTGGGCATAATTGAGATGGTGCACAAAACTCTCCCTACATAGTTGCAAAAAATGGAGTCTTCTACAATAAGGATAAGGATGCATGAAACTAGAATACTTTTCATTATGCACTTTTTCATCTAAAGACATCATCTGAAAAAGAGCAGTAAAATTTTAAAAATAAAATATACATGAAATCAAATAATATATATTTAGGAAAGAAAACTTAAATAAAAAATTAATCTAGGCAAACAATTAATTTTTGTGTCTCCACCAATGGCACCAAAAACTTTTTGCGTCAAAATGCATACGCTAGTTTATATGGTCGTACAGGTAATAAAGGGGCTCTTGCGACCCGGATGTCGAATCTAGAGGGATTTATCTATTAACTATTCACTAAATTAAACTAATTTCAGTTATTTATTTAAGCAACAAATTCTAAAATATATATTTGTGAAATAATTTAACTAAATAAATAAAATAAATAAACTAACTACTGAACAGTTAACTTAGAGGAGAACAGATTTTTAAGCAGTCAATGAATGAGTCTATCTAGGATTATGAAATTGCTAAAAATCATGTTTAATTAATTTAATTTATCTAAATTCTAATTTCAGGTTTTAACCTATGAGGAACTCCCTTATTTTAACAGTCTACCATGAATAACCTCACAACTATATTGTTGAGTGCAGATGTGATGACTAGCTTGGATGCATTATAGTTATCTTCAAATAGTAAACCAAGTGAGGTGACTATCACATCCCTGTCCTAGCCCCTAACCACTTGTAACTAGCCATCCATGACATAGCTCCTGTGTGGCAAAACTCCTTATGTTTCTCGTCCTACACATAATATTCCCTCTCGACTCACTTTCAGGACTATATGTTTACTTTTAATGGTAATCAAGCACTAAAATACATCGCATAGAAATGTAAAAATAATTTATATGATAATTGTCACAAATTAAATTAAATATAACTAAACAATTATATTACCAATCTATACAATAACCCTAGAATGAAAAGTTTTAGTTCCCCATAGATATGGAATAATCAAAATAAATCATTCAAACAAATATGTAAAAGTAATTTAATAAAAAAGAAGAAAATAATACAGAATTATTCTCTTATCTCGACGACTGCTCATAGATTTCTTTAGGTTAAAGGTCTTCTCCTAAAAAAATTACGTATAATATTCCCAATTCTTGTGAAAGATAGAATATTTATAGATATCGAAAATAACCCCAATTAAAATAAGCGAGTCCAAAAAGGATTCAAAAAATTAAAATTTGGAGTAGCTTGTCTGTGTCCTCTATCACGAAGGACCAATGGCATTGCATGCGTGGTGCTATACGAAAAAGACGACACCCACTTTAGCACATTACAACTGCAAATTACATTTAATTGTAACCTTTGATTAATTTTGAATATAATATCAAATTTATTCATTAAGTTGTCTACTTGATTTTACTTTTATAATCTTCAATCTTTAATTTATTTTAGCTCTAAATTTCTTAATATTCATATCAAATTATTTTTACACAATAAAATATAACATTAACATAATATAAAATAATTATCACTCACGAAACAAATAAAAATACTACGATGCTAGTCAAATAATGCCTAACTATGTGTAATTTTGGCCTCACATCAATGCACTCTACCCCTAGCATATCCCACTTTGTGGGATATAGTTGGTCTTTTGTTGTTGTTGTTTTTCGATATCAAAGTCAACTTTTAAAATGTATTGACATATAATCCTAATGTATTTTCAAAGTTTCTGGGGTTTGGTTAGGTATTAAAAATTGTTTTTAGAGGGTTTCTTCGCTATTGATACTCCATTGACTAAGCTCCAAAGGTCAGATGCACGTATAATTTTTTGCAGGAATTGAAGTAGGGGATGACTTCTGCTCTAATATTGACCCTACTAGAGAAAAATATTGGGGTTTTTTATGTATTATGATGCATCAATAATTGGTCTAGGTCGTATTCTGATGCATCATGAGGAAGTTGTAGCCTATGCCTCAAGAAAATATTAAATAAAGTGATGAGAAATGTACCTCACGAATTAGAGTTGATAGTAGTAGTGCTCGCTTTAGAAACTTTTGGCATCATTACCTTTATTGTGTTCATGTTGACATCTTTATTTCCCACAAGATTATTTTTTAAAGAAAAGGTACTTCAATCTCAGGTTGATAAGATGGTTGGAGTTTCGCATTCATTATAATATGGATATTTTCTACATGTCAGGAAAGGTGATTGTAGTAGTCATTTCCTTTAGTAAACTGTCAATGGAAAGTACTATTTGTCTCAAATTGGTGGCCCTAGTAGTTTTTATGTAATATTCGATGATGGTAGTGTGGTTATTCAAAATAAGACTTAACTTCCAAAATGATCAAAGTAGAGGAGACAAGATGATGATTCCATCTTGCTCCAGTTAAAGAAAGGAATCCACAAGGACAAGACTAGAGATTTTTAAATATGAGAAGATAGTACCCTTAGGTACCAAGGTATATTATGTGTTCCATATAAGGATGGACTCTAAGAAGAATTATGGAAGAGATGCACAATTTTAGGTATTTATTTATACAGATTCTAGAAGATGTATCATTACTTGAGATAAGTAAACTAGTGAAATAACATGAACAAGAATATAACAGTTTTGATAGTGAATTTTCCTAATTTCAAATAGGTTAAGACTGAGCACCAAAATCCTGGTGGTTTGGAAAAAAATATAGATCTTTCCATTTAAAACTGAAAATTGTTCAACATGGACTTTATAACAGGTTTACTAAGCTTATTTTGAAAAAAGATTTGATTTAGGTAGTTATAGATCGACTTACAAAGTCAACTTACTTTCTACCTATAAGAACAACAGATTTTACAAAAGACTATACTACGTTACTTTATATTATTTTTAATATGAGTGTTCAGTTCACTACTTATTTTTTGAAGTCCTTTCAAAAAAGATGAGGTAACAAAGTATATCTTGGTACAACTTTCGATCCCTACATAGATGTCCAAGATAAACTCATAATTTAGATGCTTAAGGATATATTTTGAGCCTATGTTATAGATTTCAAGGGTAGTTGGATGCTCATCAAACTCTCATAGAGTTTTCTTGTAATATAAACTTCCACACAATTATAAAATGGCATCATTTAAAGCCCTATATTTGTGAAGGCGTAAACCTTCAAATGGATTGGTGGAGTAAAATTATTAGGGGTGATTGGTTTATAATCCATGGAAAATATTAAGCTCAGTCAAAAGCAACTAATGAAAGCTTAAGAGTCATCAAAAATTATATTCTTATATTAAAAAAAAAAGACTTGGAGTCTATTTATTATGATTGGTGTTTTATTTATGTAGGTGTCATGCTCTAAAAAACAGACATGATGTCACCTACCTCCCCAATACCGATAGTCATAATAATAACACTAAAATAGGTAAAAGAAAAAATTAAACAAAATAGATATCTATGTGTAGAAGTCAATATTAAAACATATAATAAAGTCTAACCAAGAACAGGTGTAACTGTTCACAACCCACTATGGAATATAAATACAAGGAGTGTGAATGTCTGTACAGAATTTTTAAGAATTAAAGACGCTATAAACTAAACTAAAATGAGGAAATTCATGGTAATTGATAAAAGATCAACAATCTAAATCTAGATCATCATAGTCTGCCTTGACTAATGAGAAGAGGGAACTTTGCTAAGCCCAAGGCTCGATACCTTCATAATTGTGGAGAAAAGCAAGAATGAGTGTAAGAAAAAACAGTACTTAGAAGCATCCTCGATTGGCTAACCAAAAAAAGAAACAGAAGCCCACTAATCTCCCAACAGTTCCTTCAACAATATGACAACTTGCAAAAGATTATATATAGTAGCCCAACAAAAGTTTATAAAGATAAAAAAATAGGATTAAGTAGTCAACTCAACATGTCATATAATAGAGACAAAGAATCACAAAAATCCAATTCCAAAAATAGCCAACGTCATCAATAGGGATATGAAGAACAAATACAACTTAATATATATAGTATTTCTCAATTCCTCAGTACTACCCAACGTTAATCATCGAAATCAGTTGTCCAGTTAGGCCCGCGACTATACCTCTTAAATATACATATATATAGATAGTTGGTCAAGACCTCGACCATATCATTTAAATAATGTAAGCATCAGTGAGGGTCTTGATATGACTTTTCCACAATATGATCATATCATCATATTATAGAGACCAGTAAGAGCCTCGGTTGTGTCATCAAGAAAATCTCAATCAAGGATCTATGGTCAACCATATTAATATCAACAATTTTGAAGATCTCATCAAAGTATATTTAAAGATTCATAATCAAATTTTGTCAATGAATACCTATCACAATTCAACCATAAAAACTATCACAAGATGAGATTGCAATTCCATACATAAATCTTTCTTGCGCAATTTGTATCAATAATAACCTTTTCATTAAAAATATCCTCCCAAGAATGAATATTTTTTCTATCAAGGTTTCCATTCATTTATCGTGAGCATTTTCATCAATAAGCATATAGTTAGACCTCAAATCTTATTCAAGTCTTACTTTCCAATGACATGTTTGAACCAACAATTTACAATACAACTCAACCAAAGTACTAATTTAAAAAGTTCATCAAGTATGCTCATTTTTCCAACTTATTAATTTTTAGAATCGAAATAATAGATAATATAAATTCTCTCGAAGTTTCCATATAATCCCAAGTAACAAAATAATTAGGATGCAACTAGGACAATTAGCAAGCAATTGTTAGCGATTTATAAAAAGACATTAAATCTTAACTTACCTTTATTTTGAAGAAAATATCTAATCAAGATCCTTTACCTTTCGAATGGCCTCAGATTGAGCGGATATAGTCACCCATATTGAATATAAAAAAAATAACTAATAATCAAAAAACCAAAATCAAATAATCAAGGTTTATATATAAAAAAACCCCAGCCCACAAAGTCAAGATTGAATTTAGATTGTAAAATAATGTTACTCATCACAACTGGATGTTAAATATTATGTTTCATTGAAAACCCATTCCATTTCATATAAAAATCTCAAGTTTTCTATTATTTTTGAGTTCAACAAGTACCCACTGTTTTACACTTTATACAATGAAATTTGTACAAAAATTCATCTTAAAGTAGCTTAGATTAGATGGAAATATGTTTAGGAAACCTACCCAATTTATTAGCCTTGAAAACCTAGATCAACTTTGCTAAAAAATATGGTTTTAGTTCGTGGCTTACATAAAAAGTGAGAAGATTTTGGGTGAAGATAATAATTTTCCAAATTTATACCAGTCGGAACCTATTTATCTGACCAAATAGCTGATTTATCAGTCCTGACAGATTTATTGGTCCAGTTATTAGCCAAAATGATCAATAAATCTGATAAAAATAGAAACTCAAGACAATATTCCACTCAAAATGAACCTTCATGGCTCGTTCGGAACCGCGTGTACATAAATCATAGATGCAAATATACTAATTTTAACATTCTAGGATCAATAGTTGCCTAAATCAAGCGTACGAGGTCACTTTAACCCTATACTTGTTAAGGGGCTAATAACTACTTTTCACTAAAGAAGGGACCCCATTCTAGAAGAAATTCAACTTCCTAAATCCAATAGAACTAGTGGATTTTTGATACAAGCACTCTAAGAGAAAATATTGATCCAAGTCAACCAATTTACTTAAAACATCAACTTTAGCCCGTCATGCTCAAACTCACTACGGTTGGTCTAAAATATTAAACCAGTATAACTATACAAAACTTGACATTCTAGAGATGATGGAATTGACAGATTTATGATACGAGATCTAGAACTATATATTAGCCTTATAGCTCCTCATTCGAATCTAAAATCTCATAAAAGTCAAATTCTCAGACTTTCATATCAATTGACATCCCGCACCCGAACCATACTTAGTTTGATAAAAAGGGACAATAAAAAAAGGAAAAATAGTCAAATTACTTAGAAAAAGCAAAAATAACCTTTAGGGTATTACAATATCCACTACCAAAAAGCATGTTCACCCTTGAACATAAGAAAAAAGTACCTGAATGGTAAAAAAACTGAGGATACTAGCTATGCATATTAAACTTTGTCTCCCAAGTAGCCTCCTTGATCATTCAATGTATCAACTACACCTTTACAACAAATATCTCTTTGGTCCAAAGTCTCTTGACCTTTCTAACAGGTATAGCAACTAGCTCCTCCTCAAGTGAAAAGTCTGGGTCCAAACATAAGGTATCCCACGGAATAACGTAATCTCAGGCATAAAACCATTAAACACTAGATGTACTACAGATAATCCAGGTGGCAAAGCTAACTTGTAAACCACATCTCCCTTACACAGTAGAATCTCCAAGGGACCAATGAAATAAGGACTCAACTTACCTTTCTTCCCAAGTCTCATCACACCCTTCATGGGAGACATATTTAACCATACTCTATCACCATCCATGAACTCTAATAGTGTGACTTTCTTATCAGCATACCTCATTTTCCTACTTTGCGCAGAAAGTAACCGAGTCTAAATTAGTATAACACAATTCATGGAATCTCACAACAAATATTTACTCCACTTTCTCTCCTAAGAAGTCTCAAACTAACCAATCAGAGATCTTCACCTCCTACCATACAATTTATCAAAAGGTGTCATTTGAATGCTTGAGTAGTAAATGTTATTATTGGAAAACTTCACAAACGGTTAGTCCAACGACCAGAAAATTCAATAACAGAAGCTAGCAAAATATACTCAAGCACCTAAATAGTATGCTCATACTGGCCATTAGTTTCAGGATTAAAGGTTGTGCTCATATCAACCTGAGTACCCATCTCACACTACAGAGTACTCCAAAAGTGTGAGGTAAATTATGTTCTTTGGTCAAATTTAATGGAAATGGGGGTACCATGCAACCTTACTACATGACTAATGTAAATATCTTCAAACTTTTGAGAATTATAACTCACCTTTATTTGAATAAAGTAAGAAGACTTGGTCAAATAATTTTATCCAAACACAATCATAACCACCAAAAGTAGTGGGAAACCCAATAATGAAATCCATGGATATACGCTTCCACTTCACTGGGGTATAGGCATCCTTTGAGAAACACCTCCGAGCCAATAGTACTCAACCTTCACCTATTAATAGTTTAAGCACCTAGCAACAAAGTCTGTGATAGCCTTTCTCATACCATACCACCAATAATGCTGACTCAAGTCGTGATACATCTTTATCGCCCCTAAATAAATTGAATATCTAGAATTTTGGGACTCTTCTAAGATCAATCTTACTAAATCACCAGAATTAGAGATGTAAATCATTCCTGTAACCCTCTAATACCCTCAGAATCCAACTTGTCCTCCTTGGCCTCACCCCTAAGTACCTTATCACAAATGATCCCCAAGTTAGCATCATCAAACTTAATGTCATGAATATCCTATTATCAATGAAGAATGTACCTCTACACATGCAAGAACACCACTATCATTCGAAACCTATAATCTAACTGAGTTGTTGTGTAGACCCTAAAAATCCCTAGCCAAAGATTGCTCCTTGGCACAAATAAAAGCCAAACTACCCATGCTTATGGATTACTAAGGTCATCCTTAACCACATTGACCTTGCATAGGTGATACAGAATAGTTATGTCACAATCCTTGAGCAACTCCAACCAATCTCGATGCCTCAAGTTAAGGTCTTTGTAGATAAAAATGTATTAAAGGATCCTATGATCAGTGAACACCTTAAAATGCACCCCATACAAGTAATGTATCCACAAATTTAAAATGTATACCATGGCTTCCAAGTCTAAGTCATGTGTAGGATAGTTCTTCTCTTGTACCTTCAACTGCCTCAAAGAATAAGCTACTACCTTACCCTATTGTATCAATACTCCACCCAATCGAAACCTCAAAGAATCACAGTATACAGTGAAGCCTTTGCCCAACATAGGAAAAGGAAATAGGAGTTGACATCAAAAAATTATTTAAATATTAAATCTCTCCTTGCTCTCATCAAAAAAGTGAAAAGGTATATCTTCTGAGTCAGTCTAGTCAATGGAGTGACAACCTTTTGTAGTACCTATCCAAACCAATAAAGCTCTAAAACTTAGTCGGTAAGGTAGGCCTTACCCAATCACGCATCACTGAAACCAGGTTGGATCAACCATAATACCCTTATTGGACACCGTATGTCCCAAGAATGCCAATGAAATCAACAAAAATTTACACTTCAAGAACATAGCATATAACTTCTCATCTTTCAAAATCTAAAGTACTATCCTCAAATGTTGAACATGGTAAACCTCTTTCTTGGAATAAACCAGGATATCATCAATGAATACAATCATAAATAACTCAAAATAGGGATGGAATACTCCTTTCATGAACTCCTTAAATGTAGTGGGGGTATTAGTAATCCCAAAAAACATCACCAATAACTCATAATTCCCATATCTAGTAGAAAAATTAATATTTAAAATATTTAAAGGTCTAATCCATAACGGATGGTACTCAGGTCTCAAGTTAATCTTAGAGAAGATGGAGGCTCCCTGGAGTTGGTCAAACAGATTATCAATCCGAGGTAGGAGATACTTGATCTTCACTGTCACTTTGTTCAACTGTCTATACTCAATACAAAAACACACAAAACCATACTTTTTCTTCACAAAAAAGACTGGGTCGCCCGAAGATGATACACAAGTATGCATGTAACCATTCCTAAGAAAGTCTTGTAACTGCTCCTTCAACTCTTTCTACTCAATAGGAACTATTTGGTAAGGAGTAATAGAAATGGGTTTAGTGCCCCACTCTATATCAATACCAAAATTAATATTCCTATCAGGAGGGAAACCAATAAAGTCTATCAAAAATGCATCAAATAACTCTTTAACCACAGTAACCAACTCTAAGGAAGGAGGATTTACACTAGCATCTCTCATTACAAACAAATAATACCTACACCCCTTCAAAATCAACCTTTGAGCCTAAAGAAAAGAGATAAATCTAAAAGGATATGACCTACACGTACCCTTCAACTCAAACCACGAAATACCAGGCATGTATAATGTAATAGTCTTTGCATAGAAATTGATAATATCATTATAAAGAGTAAGTCAGTCCATACCCAAAATGACGTCAAAGTCTACCATGTGAAGTAATATCATGTTTACCCAAGTCTCATACCCTAAAATAACTACCTACGATATCGGTATACCCAATCCACCACAAAAGACTTACTAAGAGGAGTACACATGAAGAAGGGTGAGTAATGCATCAGATAACATGTCAAAACCAGTAGAAAAATATATAAAGACATATCAATATGTAGATCCCAGATCAAATAACACTGATGCAGGCCTAGACCAAACTAGGACATACCTGTAATAACCGCATCGGAAGACTCAGCCACAGGTCTCCCGAGAAAAGCATAGCACTATGTGCATCCACATCTATGTTTTATAAGAGAACAACCTTATCCCCTATCTATCTGATGTGCACCTCTACCACTCTGCATATCTCTCCCTATCTGTCTACCTACCTTACCTCTAACAGTAGGCATCAGTGTTGTAGTCTAAGTATATAAGGTTTGAGAAGCTTGCTAGGACCTGATATGTATGTTCTGGGGACAGAACCTCTTCCTATGACCAAGTTCACCACAAGTAAAACAAGAACCCAAAGTTGATGTCCAATATGATGAACTTTAAAACCCCGAATAGCCACCTCAGCTTGAACCCCACTAGTAAGACTTAGAACAACTCAGTGTTGGACTTGAGGAACTTTAAACTAACTCGCTAGCACCTGATGTCTGCATAGATGTCTGGAATGGTACATGGTGGTGAAAATAACCACTATGCTGAATGGAAGCCATGATTTAGATGAGGAACCAAAAAATGGATATTATGTAATGACCCTCATGGTCATCAATGATGAATATATAATATTTTGCATTCTAGAGCAATTTGGTAGTTACTTCAAGTAATTTATGACCTGCTGGGACCGACAGTTCAGATCCCTGGTGACTTAGTGAAGAAATATCTCAAATTCCCTATTTTAAAGATTAAAACTAAGTACTCATTGACCAAAGTCAACTTTCCTTCAAGACGATAGTTTCATTAGCTTTGGAATACCAAAATAATTCAAGATTTATCTTAATGTTGTGTTTTGGAGGTTTCGTTTGTAAGTTATGCGAAATTGTAGAATTTAGTTAAGTTTACAGCCTAAGGTGGAGCTTGAGTAGTAATTTGATTTTTGGAGTATCAGATCAAAATTTGGACACTTTTAGCAGCTCTGAAATAATGAGTTTAGGCTAGGTGAGGTATTGGTATAATTTTCAGACTTGTCGTTGTACTTTCGAGTCATTTTGTGGAAAGTTAGAAACTTTCTAGTCTTGGTATTGGTGTATTTTACTCAAACCACCTCCTATGTAATTTGTGTTTATTTCTTTGAGTTCAAAATATGTTTTTCAATCAAAAAACATATAAGTTTTGTCAAATTTGGACTCCATTTCAATTTTGCATATCCGTTTGAAAATTCCGCAGTTACGGAATCTGTAAAAGGCGCGATCGCACTACATAGCGCGATTGCGGTAAAAAAAATTAAATTAAATAGGAAATATGTATCTACTGTAGCATGATCAGGATAAAAAAAAATAATTAGCACAATCACGCTAAAATAGTGCGAACGCCATAGCGTAGCTAGTTATAAAGAGCAAATAATTGATTTTTCATCTTATTTGTCAACCCTTTTACCAATTCCTTCTTGTCCTTATATGATTTCTGGGTAATTTTATTGAAATTTGTGAGAAGGTTTTTGAAGATTTAGTACATCGTTTCCCACTATCGGTAAGTCTTCTTCTCCATTTTAAATTCTTGAAATGCTTAGTTTCCACCATTAATGGCACCATAAGTTGAATTTAATGAAATCCTTCCATACTCTCTAAAATTTTTAGTAATTATTTATAAATTGAATATATATTGATCCCATAATTATTATTACGCCAAAATTTCAAAGTTAAATCAGTAAAGATTGAACCTTTGACCCCTTTAGGGTCAAATCTTTCCGGGTTGTTTTGAAGCCCTTCTGATTCTCGAATTGTGCCCAATTTTAATGCACGGGTTCCTAGTAATGTTTTGAACTGTGTAGTAAATTTATTTTCAATTTCAAAAAAAGGGCCCCACAAGCCCATTTTATGCCTGATATTTGGCCTAGTCCAGAATTTAGAATAAATTACATGGTTAGACTCGTATTAACTTATAGAATTCATTGAAACAAGTTTCAAATTATTCATAGATCATTTGATATCAGTCGAGCAATGTTCGTGAGATTACAACGCTTTGTCGTCGGATGACAGGTACGCTTCGTGGGGCTATCTCTTGGTTTTAGCTTTAATAACTGTACTAAATAGCATCTTTAGGTTGGGTTGCTAGGTTGCATAGTACCCCTGTACTGTACTTCATCCATTCTATGTTGATAATGATATATTGGTACTCGAGTGATATGGGGCCCAAGACATAGAATCTGATTATAGATACCTATGCAGGGTAAAGGATGTGGATGTTTCATGTTTATATGTGTTATTGACATGCTGTGCATTCATGACACGAGAGGCCGAGTCTAAGGCTCCCATGAGGGTATATTGGGGTTGGGATGTTATCACCAATTGATTTTGAGCCATGGAGGCTAAAGAAAGATTATGAAGGTAATGATGAATAACAATATGAATTGAGAAACCAAAATACTTTATGGTTGTATAAGTAATTGGTTTTTTACTGATTTAGACTCGACATGGAGTCGAGCACCCAATAACACTATTTTTACTTTTTTTAGACCAGGCTTTCCCTCCTGGCACCGGGAAAAATATCATTTACTTAATTAATGCTGGCACTTGAGTTGGACCTAGAATCAGCAGTAAGTACAGCGCTGGGACTTGAGTCTGTCATTGCAAGGTAGTGAGTACAAATTTTTGACACTTTTGGCACTACAGGTTATGGATACACGGTGATACCCGATTTATTGATGATTATGATCAGATATGATGATATACAGGCTATAGCCTTGATTTTTTGAGCTGTGCTTGACGGTACGATTGATATGGGGATGCCAGACTATTGAAACCCTTGAGGCTCTGTGACTTGGGAAGTAAGGATATGATGACGTTAGATTTGTACATGGTGATGCACCCCCATGGACCTACCTCCAGGCTTCCACGTGACACGGAGGAGGGGGTATGTGGAGTATAGGGGATAACATACACTAAGAACTTCTAGGGTAACCTCTGTCTACTGGACCTACGGGTACCGGAGGAGATGCATACACAGGATGGTTACTTCATGCATTGTGTTACTTTCCACACTTGTTTTCTTTAGTGTACCCTGGATGAGATGTAAGGCCTACGGTGAGCATGAATCTTGTGGTTTACGCTGCATTTCTTTCTGGGGGACTTGTTAGCGTTTAATTGTTTATCTTATATTAGTATTGTTGTTTAGTTATCCTGGTTGGTTATTTGTTGTTCATTTTATGTGGGATTGGTGCCTTAACTCTTATTTGTCTATTCATTCTTTCACTTGGGGTTACCGGTATACCGACCATGTTTTATCCTACCTTCCTTAATTCTCATTCTTTATGTTATATTTCACATATGTTGTTGCAAGGATGCCCGGTACGTTCTCTTTCGTTACCTACGATCCTGTTATGTGATTAGCTAGCACTATTTTTCTATATGACATTAGTTTCGTACTTGAGTTGCTAGTTTCCTATATTGTCCTATTTGCTTTTGTGACCCCTTTTTCTTGTACTCTGTTATTTACTGCTCTTATTATTGTTATGTGGTCTGTGGGCCCTCGAAGCCTACTGGGTATGGGTTGCTTCGGCAACTTGCATTCAATACTACACTTGCACTTGTCCAGATCGTAGTAAAGGTTCCCGTCCGCGATACAGAGATCATTTTTCATTCGGATTACATTCACCTCAGAGATTCAGGGTGAGCTTGGTGTCCAGCTTGATCCTGTTTCTCTTCATATTTATGCTTTGTTGATCTCCATTATATTTTGGAAACATTTTTATACTATATTTATTTTAGTTTTTATGATTCTGTACTTAGCGGTTTGTTTGACACTGATACCGGATTTTGGGTGCTTCTTTCTTTCTTAATTAATTTTGCAAACTATTATTTTATTTGATATTTGATATTTTTCCACATTTAATGTAGTAGTACTCCTCTTTGGCTACGGGCTATGGGGTTTGGTTCTCCTACTGGTGGTATAGTAGGTGTCATTATGATCCGCGAAATCGGGTCGTGACAATTTGGTAGCAGAGCATAAGTTCATTGGTGTCAGTGTACAAAACCAATGTCTAGTAGAGTCCAGCGGATCGGCACAGAGACATCCGTGACTTATCTTCTGGAGGCTATAGTGACATTAAATTAATTTATGTTGTAGTATGAATCCACACTAGAAGGGGGAGTTGAATAGTGTGTGGGTTTTTTGACTCTTTTTG
>JBDJHY010262146.1:0-10485 GCA_039654485.1 Withania somnifera
CATTTGTGAATGTTTTCTAGCCGTTATGCTGCTTCACCAACTGCATTTAATGCTTCTGACTTGCAGATTAGTCGACTGGTTTTTGTTCCACTCATATTAGACTTTTTTTCCATATTAGTCAACTACATTGTGAATTAGTCGACTAGTCTCTTCAACTGGTCGACTAGTTTAGCTTCCAGTTGCTAAACTTTGCCCTGCACTCTTTTGGTCGACTAACTTTCAATTTTGGTTGACTTGTTCATTTTCCATTAGCTTACTGGAATACACTTTAGTCGACTTATTTCCAAAATTAGTCGACTAGTCTCCTTCTGTTCCTTTGTAATTTCTGCACTTGGGTTACTCAGAATGCCCCAAAGTGAGTCTGTTCAGCCCCAGATTATTTCTTTGTCATACGAACATATCTAAAAATATATTCTTTTATTTTTGGGAGTTCCATTAACATCAAATCTTGACTTAATAGTTTGGTCATCATTCAAAACACGAAGGGACGATTCTCGTGAACCTACCTTGGTCCAACAAAAGTTTGTACCCTTGACTTTACAGGCTAGTATCCCACTCATTAATTATTTATGTGTTCTTGAAATTATTCTCTATGCGTCGGTATTTTTATTTTAATTTTTCAGGCTACGAGCCCCCATGGACCCATTTTTAGCTTGAAAATCGACTCGAGTTTTTACTATAGCAATATGGGTCTTTTTTACTTATCTTAATATGTGGATTGCATTTTTATTAGCTTCGTTCAATTCCAAGCTTATTTGTGATTTTTGGATATCTCTATGTGCTTTTCTAGGTTATCGCCAGAATCCAGATAGGTTACGACTTACTTCTACAAAACTGGGTATTCAGTGATGTATATGTTTGAATGGACATCTCAAGGATGAATTACTAGTTTGGAGACCTGTTACTATTATTTTCTTAGCCTACGACTATATTGCTATCCTTTTTACTTGTTATATATCCTTAGGGCTATGAGTCCCTTTTCGTGTGTTTCACTCTATCTATGTTAAGATTGGGGAGGGGACTATACTAATGTCTAGAGCTAGTAATTATCCCCTGGTTTTACCTGGTGGCTTTCGAGCTGATCTAAACTACTAATTTGTTCTGTGTTATGAGAACGCATTGGTGTCTTAAAAGGTAACTGGATTTTTGGTAGATGATAATCGTAAAGTGATTTCTTATCGATTATATTTATATTTTTCACTACTTCTCTCATGAGAAGTATTGAGCTATTTTATAAGACCATGTGATCCTACTTTTTCACTATCACTGTGACTTTTGGATATTACCTACATGACAACAGTTGGGTTTTACTACGATTTGGATTTTCTTACATGGTTGGACTTGAGTTTTCCATGAGATATGATATACGGGATGATACCGGGTTTTGATATTTTTTACTTATGACTATGCCCTAGTTGTCTTGTTTTGAGGATTTTGTACGTGGGATCAAATCCCTCTACGGGAATTATGACCTAGGTCTCTATGTTGGGCATGTTGCGCAACCTGGGGAGGGGTACACAGGTAGATTGGTAGTACATGCAAAGGTAGGTCCTTCTTGCCGCTACTACGTGTCGGGGAGGGTGCATATGGGAACTAATTACTTTTTTCAGTATCCCTTTGCATTGCATTCTTCTTAATTAGTTGTACTCTTTAGTCTTACAGAGGGAGTCCCGTTGGGTTACTTTATGTGCTGCTATTTTTTATGCTAGCTAAGCTTGATGTGGTTACTTTCCTTGCTTACTTTATGATAGATTATTCCATCACTTTTCTTGTACTCTCTTTGATGATTCTTCATTGTGGTGGTTAAGTTGGAGCTCCAGGTATGCGTGGCATTGTTCATGACTTGTCTATGAATTAGGTTCACTTGTGTGATATTTCCCTATTGGGCATAGGGATGCGAGAACCAATTTGAGTAATATACAATTGCACTTTGTCTTACGTATGCTTTATTTTTCTTGGTCGGCCTATGATACCCACTGAGTATTGTAGTTCTTACTTCTGCATTTCTTTGTGATACAGATGCTGGTACGAGTCACCAGGCCCAATGCGGTCATGTGAGGCAGTTGGAGCTATTTTGGGAGAGAAGGTCAGCAGTTGGTGTTCTTGTTGACTAGTTCTCTTTTTGTAATTAGTTTTCTAGTTTGGATTATGGATAGTTGTTTGTAGTTTTTTCCCATGGTGGGTTGAATGTCATACTATTCTATATTTAGAAGCTCTATAGCCACGATACCAGGTTCTGGGGGTTTATTTTTTATTATGTATTTTTGTATTTTTTTTCTTCTTCATCTCTTCTTCTCCTTTCTCTTTTCTACTAGCACTTGGTACTAACCCATCGCTTAATCCTTTGATCTAGGGTTAGGCTTGTCTATAAGTGGGATGTAGGCTCCATCACCACTCAATTTTTGGGTCATGACATCATGTTAATTTGGATTAATATTTAGGTATCAATATACCTCTTTTTTTCTTCTTTCAAACAAATAAAAATAATTAAAGTTTTTCTATTTGGAATTATGTAAGATATAAATCCTATTACTTAGGCTGGATAATTTGTAACTGCGTATTTACAATATAGGTGTGGTGATTAGTAGGACTTTTAATTAATTAACATCTCTTTTTTATTGACCTCCTTTGTAATGACCGTAAAGGTCATTATTCCCTTTCTTGTGTATTTTGAATTTTTCCCCCCTCGTAGTCCCATTATATAAAACTAACTGTGATACCATGGTTGGTTTGGGTGCAAGATTTGATTTGATACGAAAGTTTGAGAAATTTGAGTTTTTAGATCTTTATGTTCAAATGAGGAACTGTAGGGTTCATATAGAGTTCTGGACCTTGTACAAAAACTATGTTAGTTCCATTTGCTCCTAACTGTCGAGTTTGGTCTAATTACACTCTCGTTCACTATGTTAGACCATCCGTGCTAAGTCTGAGCATTTATACCGGTTAAAATTGAAGTTTTAGGTGAATTGGTTGACTTGGGTCAACATTTTGTCTTAGAGTGCTCGGATCGAATATCTGATGCTTCCATTGGATTAGAGAGGTGAAATTTAGCCTAGAATAAGGTCTTTAATATTTTTTGTGAGCCTTGGGTGTATTTTGGTATTTTTAGTTTAAAATGGGCCCTTAATGCATATCGGGTCAAAGAGACCGTGTACACGTGATTTGATGGTTTTGTTGAGTCTGTAACATAAAAAATAGTACATTTACATATATTTTTTGTTGTTACAGACTCCAAATGAATTCAAAGGTTCCATTCAAAGTCATTTTCTTTTATGCCTTAATTTCTGTCAAATAGCAATTTTTTCAGTTAACAAGGAACCTCCGCGTTCGTGGAGGGTGGATTGTGTTCACGGAGGAGGAAATTTTTTGTTCAATGCAATTGCGATGATCCCCCTTCATCCCTCTCCCCTGCAATTGCGATAGACTGGGGTCCGAATGGGTCATATTCGTGGCATCACGTTTCATTCGCAAAGGGTCAACTTGGTCAAGGGGCCGTGATAGTGGCCTTCTCCTACGATCGCAATGGTCACCTAGGATGGTTTAAAATAATGAGTTGCGGTTTTTTGTCTCATTTACATACAAACTCACCTAAAACCAAATTTTGAGAGAGCTTGATCAAAGATCTTTTAAGGCATCACTTGGGTAAGTTACCTAATCACTATTTCATCAATTCTCTGCTACTTTAACATGATTTTCACCCCAAATTTATGGTTTTGAACGAAAAATTAGAGGATGAAATAAAGAATTCAAATATCATAAAAACTTGGGACTTTTTCCATGAAATGAATTGGGTATTCAATTAAACAAATTATTTAGCATCCTTTGGTATTGGGTGACATTATTTTATGATCAAAATTTGGTCTTGACTCCATAGGCCCAGGGTCGATTTTTATGTAAACCTTTATTATTTGGTTTTGGATGTTGATTGGTGTATATTCTTGTATAGATGACTAGATTCCACTTGATTGGGGCCATTCGTAATTCACTTGACTAGCTATTTTCATCAAAATTAAGGCAAGTTGAGATTTATTGGCTTTCTATAAATGCTAACAATTTCTTGTTAATTTTTCCACTTGCTTGCTGATTGTTTTATGACTTGGGATTATATGAATGCTTTAGTAAAATCTTTATTGTCTATCATGTTGATTTTAGAAATGAATAAGTAGAAAAATGAGCATACTTGATGATTTGTTGAAACATGATCATACTTGAATTGTAGTGTAAGTTGTTGGCTCGAAACATGTTGGAATAATTATACATTCGTTGAAGAAAAGGTTCACGATAAATAAAGGTAATCTTGATACTGAAAATGGTGATGTCTGGGAGGCTAAATTGAAATGAAGAGTCTATACTTGATAAGAATTTCCCAAGAGGGCTTTATGTATTAAATTGAAATCTCGATGTATAATACTTTCTTTGGTTGAATTATGATGACTACTCATTTATGAAATTTTATTACGAATCTTAAAATATAACTTGATGAGATCATCGTACTTGTTGATATTGATTTTATCTATCATAGAGCCTTGATGGAGATTTCAATAAAGACATAGCCGAGGCTCTGACTGGATATCTATATTATTGAAAAGACATAGTCGAGGCCCTGAATGGATACTTGATTATGATGATTGATATTGGATACTATCGACAAAGTGAGAAATACTATTTATGATGAGTTATTTTTGTACTTGTGGTCCCTATTGATGACATTGGATATTGTCGGATTTGTACTATCGTGATTCTTTATCCTTATTATATGACTCATTTAGTTGACCATTTGATCATATTTGTTGTATCTTTTTGAAATATTGCTGGTCTGTTGTATATAATTATTTACAGGTTGTAGTATTGTTGAAGGAATGATTGGGAGATTAGGGGGCTTTTGTTTCTTTTTATATTTATCTAGTTGAGAGCACTGTTAAGTATCATTGTTCTAGTGCTCACTCTTGCTTTTCTACATTGTTGTGCAGGTACCAAGCTTCCGACATAGCTGTTTGACCTTCTTACTTCAGCCCAGGAAGATTCTGAGGATCTAGAGGTATTTGTTCACTGTTTCATTAGTTTCCATATATATCCTCTTTTTAGTTATCTTATAGTGCCGTTAATTGATAAAGACTCTGTAGGGATGCTTAATCTCCTTGTATTTATATTGCATAAGTGGCTTGTGAACGGTGACCCCCGTTCTTAGGTAGACTTTATATATTTATCTTATCACATTGACTTCCTCATTTAGATTTCAATTTGGCTTAATTTCTACTTTTACCTGTTCTAGTACTGTTTGGATGACCTATCAGGAAAGGGGAGGTATGTGTTTTCACGTTCGACTTTTGGGGCATGACAAATTGGAATAAGAGACCTAGGTTCGTATTCTTGTTGCTCACAAGATAATTTTAGTAGAGTATTGAGGATCGATATGGAGACGTCTATTTTTATCCTCGAGGGGTTGCGAAACTCTAGAGAACGTCTCTTTATTCTTTCACTTCTATCTAGCATGGTTGATTCATATGTACTAATTCATTTCGTGTTTTATTTGAAAGATGGTGAGGACCAGAGATACTATTAATAAGGATGATTAGGATATGCCAGAGTAAGATACCAGGGGTAGGGTAAGAGTAAGAGGATGAGGTGGAGCCCAAGAGAGAGTTAGAGGGGTAGCCCCAGCTAGGGGCAGAGCTACAGAGATTTCACCTGAGCTCATTATGGATAGATCTAAGGATAGAGCTCCAAACTATGTTGCATCTCTATTATTACAAGATGCCTTGTTGAGGGTGCTTGGAGCCCTTGAGAGCTTAGCAAAGAGGGTAGACCCCTGAGAAGAGAGTTATTCCAGTTATGCATGAGTCAGTAGGACAACCACCGATAGTTCTAAGGAAGGTGTACTAGCCACCCGTGATCCAGGTTCCAGTGAGCTAGCTGCCCATAGTTCAGGTTCAGGTGGGACAGCCACTTATTGCACATAGGATGCATGAGCTTCAGATTCCTGATGTTGGAGATGTTGGTAAGATCATTGCTGAGATGTCTGATGATCAGCAATAAAGATATGAGAGGTTCTGCAAGTTGGACCCACCTCAGTTTTAGGGTGAGGACCCATTTTAGTTTCTCATTACTTGTCATGAGTTGATCCATATTGTGGGGATGGTACAGTCACATGGGGTAGACTACATGGTTCATCAACTTAGAGGGCCTGCCTGACAGTGGTGGCGTTCTTACTTTTACTTGACCCATTATATCTCCTTCTATGACTTAGGAGATATTTTCTCAAGAATTTATGGATAGGTATGTTTCCCAGAATATGAGGTATGGATTGGGTAGAAAGTTTGATGAGTTGAGACAGGAAGCCATGGCATTTGACGACTATGTATCTCACTTCTATGAGCTTTCTAGGCATGTTTTTTCTATCTTACCGAACGAGCAGGAGAAGATAGCTAGATTCATAAGGAGGTTAATCTTATATCTTCAGACTTCAGTATTTAGATCTTCATAGATGTCAGGGGATACATTGCATAGTGTGATTGAGGCAGCGAGAGGGTTTGAGCTGTTATGTAGAAGTCAGGCTAATGTTAACAGGAGTAAGAGGCCATGTTCTTATGGTCAATTTTCTGGTGCCTCATCTGAAGGCAGGGGTTTCCTTCAGTACAGTGGTTATTTTTACTACCGGGTACCATCCCAAGCATATCTGAAGGCATCGAGTTAGCTAGCCAGAGTTCCTACAATCCACCACCGAGTCATTTTGAGTCTTATGAGGAGTTCAGGCCGAGGTGGCCATTCATAGTTTCAAAGTTCATCATATCAGACATTAGCTCTGACTAATTCTTTTACTTATGGTGACTTGGTCATAGATAAAGCTTCATTCCCTAACATATACAGATTGAGTCTCAATAGGCTTCTTAGGCCTCACACATTCTGGCTAGAGCATCGGTGCCTAATGGTAGAGGTAGAGGAGGTGGATAGGTAGGGGAGGTTCTCAGAGTGGTAAGGGTGCACACCATAGAGGCAAAGGTCAGGGTCATGCTCCTATTCAAGCTAGATATGGGCGTATACAGAGCTATGCTTTTCCCCGCAGACCTAAGGCTTAGTCTTATGATATTGTGGTTACATATATTTTCCTATTTTTCTCTAGGCATGATCTGTCTTATTTAATCCAAGTGCTATAAGTTCCTATGTATCTGTATATTTTGTTGATGGTTTTAAAATGTTATCTGATATATTTCCCACTCCTTTTCATGCGTCTACTCTGGTGGGTGAGTCTTTAATAGTGGATCGAGTATACCGATCTTTTCTAGTAGTCTTTTCAGGGTATAATAATTGGGTAGACATGATATTACTTTATATGGTAGATTTTGATGTCATTTTGGATAACGACCTGCTTGCTCTTTATCATGTTATTCTATACCATGCCAAGACTGTTATATTATGATTCCTGCTATTCCAAGGATTGAGTGGAAGGGTACATGTAGGTCGTATCCTCGTAGAGTTATCTTTTTTCTTCAGGATCGGAGGTTGATTGGGAAGGAGAGTATATCTTATTTGGCCTTTATATGAGATGCTAATATTGATCCCCCTTCCTTAGAATCGGTTCCTGTAGTTAGAGAGTTTGTTGATGTATTCCCAATGGACCTTCCTGGTGTCCCTCCTATTAGGGATATGGTTTTGGTATTGATTTGGAGTCAGACACTAAGCCCATTTCTATTCTTCCTTATCATACGTCTCCTTATGATTTGAAAGAGTTGAATGAGCAATTTTAGTTTTCTAGCAAAGGTTTCATCTATCCTAATGTATCACTTTGGGGTGCCCCAGTCTTGTATGTGAAGAAAAAGGATGGTTTTATGTGTATGTGTATTGACTATAGACCGTTGAACAAAGTGACTGTGAGGAACAAGTACCCCATTCCACGAAATTGATGATTTGTTTGACCAGCTTTAGGGAGCTTCCATCTTCTCTAAGATTGATTTGAGATCTAGATACCATCAGTTGAGGATTAGACCTTCAAATATTTTGAAGACGACTTTTCATACCAGATATGGGAATTATGAGTTTTTGATGATGCCTCTTGGGCTTACTAATGCCTCGATTGTATTTATGGAGGTGATAAATGGAGCATTTCATCCCAATTTGGATTCTTTTATGATTTTGTTGATTGATGACATCTTAGTTTATTCCAAGACTGAGGTCAACCATGTTCAACATTTGAGAATTGTACTTCAGAGGTTACAAAATCTGAAGTTATATGCTAAGTTCTCAAACTGTGAGTATTGGTTGGGTTTAGTGGTATTTTTATGGCACGTGGTGTCCAAGAAGGGTATTATGGTTGATGCGTCCAAGATTGCAGTTGTGTGTGACTAGGTGAGGCCTACCTCACGGACTGAGATTTAAAGCTTTGTTAGTTTGATTGTGTACTGTAGGAGGTCCATTTAGGGATTTTCTTCTATTACCTTTCCATTAACTAGATTGACTCAGAAAAATATGCCTTTTCAGTGGTTTGATGAGTGCGAGAAAATCTTTCAAAAGCTCAAGTCATTGTTGATATCAGCTCCTATTCTTAATTTTCTCCCGGATGGTAAAGGTTTGACTGATTATTATGACACTTTGAGGATTGGTTTGAGTGAATTATTGATGCTGGAGGGTAAGGTAGTAGCTTATTCTTCGAGGCAATTGAAGGTACATGAGAAGAACTAACATACTCATGACTTAGAGATGGCAGTAGTGGTATTTTTTTTAAAGTTTTAGAGACATTACTTGTATGGAGTTCATTGTGAGGTGTTCATCGATCATAGGATCCTTCATCACTTTTTTAGCTAGAAGGACTTAACTTGATGCAGTAGAGGTTGGTTGGAGTTGATTAAGGATTATGGCATTATTATTTTGTATCACCTGATTAAGGCCAAAGTGGTGGAAGATTCTCTTATTCAGAAATCCTCGTGCATGGGTAGTTTGGCTTGTATTCGGGATGAGGAGCGACCTTTGGCTAGAGCAGAGTCTAGACAACAGCTTGGTTAGGTTGTATATTTCTGATAATGGTGGTGTACTTGTATGTGTAGAGGACCATTTTTCATTGATAGAGCAGATTCGTTCCACTTTGTTTGATGATACTAAGTTGAGGATCATTTGTGATAAGGTGCTTCGGGGTGAGGCCAAGGTGGCTAAGTTGGATTCTAAGGTTATTTTGAGGATTAGGGGCAGGATTTGCATCCCTAAGTCTAGTGATTTGGTGAGATTAATCTTAGAGGAGGCCTATAGTTCTAGATGTTCCATTAATCCAAGGAAGACGAAGATGTATCATGACTTGAGTCAACATTATTGGTGGTGCGGTATAAGGAAGGATATTGCAAACTTTGTTTCTAGGGGCTTAAACTATCAACAGGTGAAGTTTGAGCACTAAAGGCCACAGAGGATGCATATACCCAATTGTAAGTGGGAGCGTAAAGCTATGGATTTGGCTGTTAGGTTGCCTACTACTTCGGGTGGTTATGATTCCATTTGAGTGATTGTTGATCACTTGACCAAGTCTACTCACTTCATTCTACTGAATGTGGTATACAATGCTCAGTAGGTGGCAGAGATTTACATTAGTCAAAGAGTGTGGTTGCATGGTACCTCAATTTCTATCATATTTGACTGGGCACATAGTTTACTTCACAATTTTGGAGTACAATGCAGCGTGAGATGGGTACTCATCTTGATATGAGCACAACCTTTTATCCTCAAACCGATGGCCAGCTTGAGCATACTATTTAGGTGCTTGAGAATATTTTGCAAGATTTTGTTATTGTTGTGAGATTGTGTTACTGACTTTGGTGGTCATTGGAACTGGTTCTTACCGATCGTGGAGTTTTTCGATAACAATAGTTATCATTCGATCATTCAGATGGCTCCTTTTGAAGCATTGTATGGTAGGAGGTGTAGGTCTCCTATTAGTTGGTTTGAGACTTCCAAGGAGAGATTGTGGAGTATAAATTTGTTGCGAGATTCCATGGATAAAGTTAGATTGATTTATACTCAATTACTTTCTTCCTAGAGTAGTTAGAAGAGCTATGCTGATAAGAGGGTTAAGCCATTGGAGTTCATGGAAGGTGATAGAGTGTGGCTGAAAGTGTCACCCATGAAGGATGTGATGAGATTTGTGAAGAAAGAAAAGTTGAGTCCTAGTTTCATTGGTTCCTTTGAGATTCTAGAGAGGAAGGGTTATATGGCTGGTGGATACAATTTTTTATATTTCTATGCTTCAGAGATATATGCCCGATGAGTCTCACGTGCTTCAGTGGGATGCTTTGAGTTTTAGCCCAAACTTATCATTTAAGGATGATTCGATTTCTATACTTGATAGATACATGTGTAGGTTATTGACCAAATATATACCTATTGTGAAGGTGTAGTGGGTGCACCGACTGATCGAGTAGGCTACTTAGGAGATCGAGTCTGATATGTGTAGCCTATATGCTGAGTTGTTTGACCATTTACATATTTCTTTTTTCTTATGTTCAAGGA
>JBDJHY010262167.1:0-10485 GCA_039654485.1 Withania somnifera
ACCCCCTTATTTACTTTTATGTCTCTTAGAAATAATTGACTACTTGATTAAATATCCTCATTGGACCTGAGTTTGAGGCCATATTCCCTATAGGATTTGACCCCAACCTTGTTAAGTTCTATATTTGACAACGACCGTTTATACTTCTTTTAAAGGTCTTTGAGCATTATAAAATTTTGGCGTTGTTGCTGGGGAATACGGTTGTCAGTTAAGGTCGAGTGTGAATATTTATTATTTAGCCTTATTTTTAATTTTTACCTTTAGTCGTTTTTATTCTATTATAGGGGATTAGTAGTTTATGACAAATACCCTAAACTCGGGTATACCATTACTGCCATTTAATCCAGAGATTACTAGAACAATAAAAAAGATGAATAGATAAGATGATACATCGTTTCACAATCCTGATGATTTGCCTCCAAATAATCCACCCAGAGGCAATAATCCAGTTGCACCTCCTCAGCCTCAACCTGTGAGGAATAATGAGGTGTACGATGATGATAATGATGTAGATTTAGATGGAGTCAGTTCGATAGGAGCGATTATTCTACCTCTTTTAACACAAGGAAGCAATTTTAGTATCACCATCACTATGATCCAACTCTTAACTATGAAGGGGATATTTAGAGGAGTAGTAGGTGAAGACCCCAACATTTACTTGAAGAACTTCACTGCCATATATGTAAGTCGTATAACTTGCCAGGAGTGAGTCAGAATGCTATACCATAGTCCTTTATCATTGTATGGAGAGACCATTATGTGGTTAGATGACCTACCATCAAACTCGATATCTAACTGGGGTAAGCTGAAAGAGGCTTTCCTAGAAAGGTTCTTTCCTCATTCAAAGATGCTAGTGCTCCGGGATGAAATCACCAACTTCAGGTAAAAGAATGATGAAAATCTGCATGAGGTGTGGTAGGGATTTAAAAAGAAGATCAAGAAATGTCCCACTCATTGGTTGGGAGATCACTACCTTAAATAGAAATTCTACAGAGCTCTGAATGCACCCTCAAAGGTTATACATAGATGGAATCAATGGAGGATCTTACATGTCTAGATCATATGCCCAAGTGTCATAGGCACTTGATAAAGTGACCAAATGTAATCGTGGGTGGCATACTAGAGAAGCTGAAGTGTCTGGTAGTGCAAAAGTGGAAACTATATCGATTGAGCAACTCCAAAGAGAAAAAAAGAGGGTCTTAATATGGCCCACCTAAAAACTCAGATAGATCTTATGTCTAAGCAACTGTTAGGTGGAGGTTATGAGAAAGAGAAAGTTGTTTTTCCTTATGGTAAAGGAAGCTATAAAGATAATGAATCAGACTCTGAGTAGGAAGCAAAGTTTCTGTAGAATTAGGGAGGTCCATATGGGGACCCAAGGTAGGAACATGAATAGAGAATACTACAATAAAAAGAGAGATTATCGCGATAGGAAGAAGAACAGTTGGAAGGATACATATAAGAAAGGTAAAAGTGGTGTATATTTTCCACCTGGGAATCGTAAGAGAGAGGCTTGTACTTCGAGAATAGAGAAGACGTTATCTAAAGTGCTTCAGAAGGTAGAGTCATCTGATGAAATCTTAAAGGCAATAAATATGAAGATATTTAATATTGATCAGATGGTCAACTCACATTCCACGCCAATAAAGCAATTGGAGTTTCAGATGGGACACATGTCCGTTTCTTTGAATCAACAAAAGGCAGGAACATTGCCCAGTAATACAGTGCACACTCTAAAAAAATGGTCATCATACGGTGATTACCACAAGAAGAAGCATGGTATTGTTTGATCCAAAGCCAGTCGTAGAAAAGAAAATGGCAGCTGAGAATTCAGCTACCAGAGCAGATATAGTAGATGTAAATGTAATGAACTGTAGAATAGGAGTAAACCTCTTAGTGAAAGGAGTTAAGAGGAACCAGAGAAACCGACCAAGAAGCCAATGCCACCACCCCCATTCCCATAATGAATAAAGAAAAAACCGACGATAGTCGGTTTTAGAAATTTATTACTATGTTGAAAGAACTATTCATGAATGTTCTGCTGGTTAAGGCACTCGAGCAAATGCTAGGATATGCTAACTTTATGAAATACCTGGTAACAAAGAAAGGAACAATTAGTTTTGGGCCTGAGGATAACATTCATCATTATGGGGCTATTTCATCTAGATCCTTGCTGCAGAAGAAAAAAGACTCAGGGTGTTCACAATTTCATGCACAATTGGAACGTCCTATTTTTCTCGGGCCCTTTGTGATCTAGGTGCTATTATCAACTTGATATCGTTGACAATTTATAAAGAATTGGGCTTGGAAGCCCCCACACCAGTGATAATGTGACTTTTAATAGCTGACAGATCAATCAAGAGGCTCAATTACTTGTTAGAGTGGACAATATCATCTTCCCTACTATTCTAGACTGCAATGTTGCCTTCGAAGTGCCCATCATTTGGGTAGGCCCTTCTTGTCAACTAAGAGAGCTTTATTGATGTCGAAAGTGATGAAATAAAGTTTCAGTTGAATAACGAGGAAGCTATTTTCAACATCTGTAAATCTATGAAGCAACCAAAGGATATGGGTGTAGTATCAATTATTGAGGTTGAATGGGATGATGCGAGAGAGCCACAAGTTGATGAAAGTTGTTTGTTGAGTCGTTAGCTATGGTAATGATGAACTTGGATGGTGAGGGCATAGATGAGTATAAAGAAACTGTGAATGCGTTAATCGAAATTCTTCTTATTCATATGAGTTGAGAAAACTTGACTTAGACCTACACCACCAGCAAAACCATCAGCTGAAGAGCTAGCATTATTGGAGCTTAAAGAGCTCCCAATCCACTTACAATATGCATTTCTTGGATTCGATAACACTTTACGGGTCATCATTTTTGCCCATCTTATAGACCAGCAAGTTGCAACATTAGTTTAGATTTTGAAAAGGTTCAGAAAAACCATAAAATGGACTATCGCAGATATCATCGGTATCCCACTAGAAATTTATTTTCATCGTATAAAGCTTGAAGCTGATAATGTTCCTAGCAGGGAGCATCAAAGAAGACTAAACCAACCAATGCAAGAAGTTGCTAAGAAAGAAATTATTAAGTGGTTGAATGTTGGTGTTGTCTACCCAATTATGTATAGCAAATGAGTAAGGATGATACAGTATATCCCGAAAAAGGGAGGCATAACTATAATACCGAATGAAAAAAATAAGTTAATCCTACTAAGGCCGGTAACAGGGTGGAGAATCTGCATGGATTATAGAAAGTTGAAAGCTTCCACTTTGAAATACCACTTTTTGATGTTGTTCATGGATCAAATGCTTGAGCGCCTTATAGGACGGGGCTGGTATTGCTTTTAGATGGTTATTCTGGTTATCACCAAAATTCTATAGCCCTAGAAGATCAGGAGAAGACAACATTTATGTGCCCTTCTGGTACGTTTGCTTTTAAACGTATGACCTTTGGATTGTGCAATGCTCCAACCACTTTCTAAAGGTACATGATGTCTATATTTATAACATGGTTGAAGATTCTCTCAAAGTCTTCATGGATGACTTTTCGGTAGTAGGTGACATATTCAATGATTGCTAAACAAATTTGAGTAATGCCCTGCAAAAATTTATTGATGTTGACCTAGTTCTTAACTGGGAGAAATGTCATTTTATGGTAAGAGAGGGTATTGTTCTGGGTCACAAAATCTCTGAGAAGGGTATTGAAGTATATCAATCGAAGATGGAAGTGATTGAGAAGCTACCACCACCAATCTTTTTAATGGGTGTAAGAAGTTTCTTTGGCCCGTGGGTTTCTATAAAAGGTTTATTTAGGATTTTTCGAAGATCGCTAGCCCACTATTCAAACTTCTTGAGAAATAAGTAAAGTTCTTATTTAACGAGCCTGTCCGAAAGCTTTTGTAGGGCTCAAATAAAAATTAATCACTGCAGTAGTTATAGTTGGCCCAAATTACGCGGAACCATTCGAGTGATGTGTGATGCTAGTGGTGTGGCGCTTGGTGTTGTGTTGAGGCAAAAAAGGCAGAAGATTTTTCACCCAATCTATTATGACAGTAAAATACTGAATAGGTCATAAAAATATTATACTATGACTAAGCAATATCTTCTTACTATAGTATATGCCTTCGAGGAGTTCTGATCTTATATTCTTAGCACCAAAGTAGTGTAGCATACTGACCATCCATCCTTGAGATATCTCATGGACAAGAAAGATACAAAACCTAGGTTGATTCGCTTGATATTTCTTCTTCAAGATTTTGATTTTAAGGTGAAATATCAAAAAGGGTGTGAAAACCAGGTTGTTGATCATTTCTCAAGGTTAGAGGCATATGGAAGAGAGATATTTTATACAAATAGTGAGGATGCATTCCCTGATGAAAGGGTAATTCCATTTAAAGAAGATATGGCTACATGGTATGCTAAGTTTGCCAACTTTGTGGTCAGAAATATCATACCTGAAGAAATACACCCATATGGAAGAATAAAATTCCTTCGTGACTCTAGTAATTACTTTTGTGATGAGCCTTTTTTATTTAGTATTTGTGCAGACAATATGATACGAAGATGCGTACCTGAGGTAGATATGATGAGTATTCTTGAGGCATGCCATTTATTCCCAATTGGAGGTCATCATTGTGGTGCTCGAACTTCATATAAGGTATTACAATATGGCTATTTTTGTCCTACTCGTCACCATGATGTGTATGAATTTGTCAAAGCATACGAGAGATTTCTAAGGAAAGGATCTATCTTGCATAACCATGAACTTCCTATGAATCTAATCATGGAAGTGGAGCTTTTTTTACGTCCAGGGAATTGACTTCATGCGACCCTTTGTGAGTTCTTATGGGTAAAAACATATCCTTGTAGTTGTCGACTATATTTCAGATTAGGTCGAAGTGGCATATTTTCTTGATAACAAAGGGAAGAGGGTAATAGACTTCCCTAAAAAGAACATATTTACCAAGTTTCGAACTCCTAGAACCGTCATTATTGATGGGGGCTCCATTTATGCAATAAGGTTTTTTGGGCTATGTTGGCAAAATATGGGGTGAAATAGAATAAGGTGGCAACATTTTATCATCCTCAAATGAGTGGTCAAGTTGAGGTCTCAAATAGAGAGATCAAATCCATACTTGTTAAAATTCTGATTGCTACACGAACAGAATGGTCAAACAAGTTGGATGATGCTTTCTGGGCTAATATTAAGGTGTGTAAGACTATAATTGGTATGTTACCTTTTCAATTGGTGTATGGAAAATCTTTCCATTTACCAGTTGAATTGGAGCACAAGACATTGTGGTCTTTTATAAAAGTTAATTTGAGTTGGAATAAAGCCATCAACCTGTGTATGGAGTAGATAAATGAGCTGGATGAGTTTCAAACCAATGCATATGAGAGAGACTCTATATATAAATAAAAGATGAAGAGGTACCATGACCAAAGAATTGAGGATAGAGACTTCATCCTGGGAGATTTGGTCTTGTTGTTGAACTTTAGATTAAGGTTGTTCCTAGGCACATTAAAATCAAAATGGTCTTGCCCATTTGTTGTAACAGAGGTCTTTCCTTTTGGAGAAGTTGAGATGGAGAATGAGAAGAAGGTAAGATTTTAAACAAATTAGCCGCATATAAAGAAGTATTTCAGATCTACTGAAGAGGTTCGAATTCTAGAAACTGTTTACCTTGACTAAATATGAGTAATATAGGTAACTGTGTTGTGTCGCGACATTAAATCAATTGATATTGGGAGGCAACCCAAATGATTGTGATTGCTTTTATATTTTATTATTCATACTTAGTTAATTTTATGAGATGGGTTTAATATATGTGCAAGTGTGTAGGAATAATAGAGTTTAAGCAGTTAAAAACTGGGGAGATGAAAGTTTGGCGAATTATCCAAGGATGAGTGAAATACCTACACCTTATCGTCCAACGAGAAGCTTATTGATAGTGATCAATAGGACAAATAGAAGTTTAGGGGAATCATCCAAGGCTGGACAAAATTCCTAAACTTGTCATCTAATTAAAAGTACACCGAATAACTTAGGTTCCAAGACAGAACATTTGGATGTGTCATCCAAGATTGGGAGATCCATCCAAAGTTCCATCCCAGGTAAGTTAATTCTAAAAATGGGTTTTGTCTTTTTAAGCCTTGAACTAACCTACTTGCTTATAAATACACCCACATTTGGTTCTTTTAACTTTTCTTCCATTTCAAACTCCCCAACCGTTTCCACTAATTGGTTGTGTTCTCCCCTTTTCTCCCACTCAACTTCCTATATGCCTCCACTACCAAGGATAAAAAATTATAAATACCTAATCTTGGAAATTCATTCATCATCCTCTATTTTATATACTGTGTAAGCAACCCTAGTTTTTAAGACTCAATACTACTTGTGAGTATTATGCTTTAATTGTAATTGTTGGTTGAAATTATTATTCTTACATTGTGGCAAGGTGAGGTCTGAGTATACTAACACCCAGTCAATTTTATAGTGATAAAATAATTTTATTTTATAGTAATAAGTTGGACTTTAAGGTTATGGGTTTGTGTAAAATGTCTATATTATAAATATGAGGTTTGGGAAATACTATGAGTGTAGCATTTGAACTAGTTTAGATTTGAACTTTAGTCGAAAAAGGATTTCACTGAAGAGGGTAGTGAACAAATAAAGGCATGGATGAACCGCCTTTGCTGAGATAATTCTCCTATGCTCGTCTTCTAATGTAAAATAGTCTGTTTTAACTTAATTTGAACTAGGTGATTTGGATGAAACAACAGTTGGGCCGTCTAACCTGAGTTGGCTCGTCCAACCCTTCGTCTGTTAGAAAAATAAAAAATAATCAAAATATAGAAGATGGAATGGATGAATTGTCCTCTGTTGGACGAATAGTCTTCCTTTGGACGAAATGCCCCACCCTTCCATCTAAAAGGGTCCACTAAGTTTACACTCCCTTATTTTGTCTAGATTATTTTCATACTAACACTAATAATATCTTCTAGGAATTAATGGCACCCAAACTTCCGTAATAATGCGGACACGATCAAAGGACTAGTATTTCTTGAGGACTACAGGATAAAGATAACAGTACTAAGAAACGCATTACCATATTTCAGGTTAGGCAAGCTTGGTCTCCTACTGAGCCTTACTCAACCGAAGCCAGATACCTTTTTCCTCTTTTGACGAGGGATCTGGTGAAGAGTCGAGAGACTCATTGGAAAGTGAAGAAACTAAAAATGGCAACATTTCAGAAAGCCAAATCAAACACCTTTCCCAACCCTGGATGATAATGTCCATGGCGATGTGTACAAGTGATTAAGAGAATGAATCCTAAATTCTAGGATGACTCCCAATGGGCTGTGGAAGGGTCGGACCAAATTTATACAAAGAGGCTTGCTACAAATGAAAAAGGGCAATTCAAATGGAGCATTACTGAGGAGGTCCAGATATTTACAACATATTTGCAGGACTATGAAAAAATTGAGCATATGTTTCAGGTGTATCAACTAGGCTACATGAATAGACCACCCAGCCAGTATTACCCTACTTTAGTTCGCAAATTCTATGTGAACTACAAAACTCACATATTGCAGATGGCTAGAAATGGTCAGAAACCTTCAGAGATGCTTGTTATGAGATTTGTTAAGGTGTGGAAAGTTGAGGTTGATATCTATGAACAGTAACTATATTCCTCCTGAGAACTATCAAGACTATATATACAGGTATCCAACTTAAAAACTCAGCCAGAAAAGGTTTGCCTAGGCGTTGATAGATGTTGATCCATTGAGTAACCCACGTTACCTATTCAAGTGGGTCACTGAGTTTTATTGCCAAATTCTGGCGGGCTCTTGTGATGAGATTCGGGTTATGATTACATACAAAATGGGGGAGAAAGAAATCAAATAAAAAGATATGCGGAATTCTTATACAACTCATCGATTTATTGGCAATAAGGGACTTTGTACAATCACTCCCAATTGAACCAATAAAGAAAGATCAAGAAACCAAATCAGTTAATCAAAGAAAAAAATGTGAATCCTTAAATAAAGAACCTTCGATTAAATTAAAATAAAAAAGTTAATGAAGAAACTAAAGAAATCCACCTCCAATCACTCAACTAAGCTATAAACTATGAACTATACTAACTATAATTTTGGCTGAAGGCCATATGAATCATCAAAATCTAAGTCTAATTGATGGAAAAAGTCATCTATTTATAATATGAAGTGGCCTCCCCTTGATCTTCCACATTGAGTATGATTTGGACAAGTTGAAGTTCTTTAATGTGTAGAATTGAAACTCCCAAAGTGAGTAAAATTTGAAATCCCAAAGTGAGTATGATTGTAACTCCCAAAATGTGTAGGATTGAAACTCCCAAAGTGAGTAGTATTGGAACTTTCAAATTAAGTAGAATTGAGTTTCCCAAAGTGAGTAGGATTTGGTCAAGTTAGAGTCCTTCATTGTGTAGGACTGAAATGATTTCTTTGGACCGGAATCTTCCATTGCTTCTTTGGATTTTTGGCCATCCCTTGATCTACTCTGGGAGTTTCTTGGACTTCATTTTTTATCTCATAAGTCGTCCAAAAGTTATAAATCTTCAATTCCTTAACTTGCCTCCTTTTGTAGGGTCTTGAAGAGTGGTTTCTAACCGTTCTAGTATCATCCTCCTCTTTTTAAGAAGATTATTCCTCAAATATAAGCCTATAAAACATGGAAGAGAATGAAAAAAATGTCATTACTAGCCTCAGCACAATAATAATTCATCAAATGGTGGATGATAATAATGCTAGCAAGAATAGAAAGAATTAAGAATTCTAAAATACTCACTGTTATGATATAACCAAGCATCAATATATGTCATGAGGAATAAATATCCATTCAAAATAATAGACACTTGGCTTCTCATTGATGTTATATAGGAACATATGACTAAAGACTTAATGCAATTTGGAATCATAATAGACAAGAACACAATTATTCCATTTTCCAAGTAGTACATGTCTCCTTTCAAGTCTAGACTTCAATCACCCTTATGGATAAAGGCATCGTTAACATGTTTATTACAACTTAAAGAATTATCCCATGCATTATCCCCAAGAAACACAATGATTCTTAGCTTATTTATTTTTGGGTTAAAACAACAAGGTACCCCTAAAACACACTCTAGAACTAACCCTAACTAATCTCTAAAAGTAACATGAAAAAATCATTACACGAGATCACTTGAATACTATAAGAAAGTTCAAGATGAGTAGCATTTTACTCCATGTTCCTTGAAAGTCCAAAAATAAGTATAAGCCATAAATACATACCCGTCTTAGGTAGATAAGAATATAAAGCAACAAACAATTCGGTTTTCCAAGTTGGTTCACCCCATAGGTGCTGCTCCTCATGACTCTTCCCTTGATAAAACTCGATAAATAATTCAATAAAATAATTATAGTGATCAAGAGGAAGAGTTTCACATTTAAGATCATGAACCTTAGGGATAACTCCATGTGGCTTCATTTTATATTTGACAATGGAAATTTTAGTATGCTACATGTCTAAATTCTTGTTATGCCAACCACACATTCACACTCACTGCACAAGTAAAAACCATCACCAGGGTCAAATAGAATAGTATAGTATAGCATAGGATCAATAAAGTTACCATCACCCGATTATCTCTACTACACGCACAGGAATCAAACTCACACTCATGAACTTTGTCATATGCAAATAGATAATATAGGAAGGTGAATTGTAAAACAAATTTATTTTTGGGGGCCATAAATGTATGATGTCTATTGGTTTCAATACCATCATACAAACCATCAAGTTGAAGTCCACCTAACAAAGTAGAGTCAAGGGTAAAGCGCATATAGCCTTCTCTTTCCAAAACAAAGCACATTATAAAGAAAGATGTCACTTGGAACAACTTCATCCAAGATGTCCTTAATTGGCATAACGATAAGGTTTTGGAAACATAAGGAGGAAGGAGTAACAACTTAAAAACAAGGATCACCTTCCCTTTTGAAATGGTCCTTCCTTACAAGTGTACGCTCATCTTTAAGAAAGAGATTTCCAACTTTGGGAGGGACGTCTTCACACCATAGTGGGTTCTCATAGATATAGTAACCCTCGGGAAGAGTTCCCACATTGACATTTTCTACCACACCAGGCATTTTTCAAGGAGTGATTTCATCATCATATACAAACAAGGAGTTACACTTAAAGAGAGAACTATTACTAGAAAAAAAGAGTTCGTGCATGTAAGTTCACTCTCAAAAATAAAAATATCATTGTTTGACACTTCACTAAGTACGATATTTCTATGAGAAAGAAATGAAATAGGATCCACAACACATGGCTTGCCCACAGATTCACTCCTAGACAAATGATAACCTTTATTAATTTCATCACTAGGTTGAGGACCATTGAACACATTACACATATTCTCAATTATTGGGGTATATTATAACATAATTCGATCA